>JAODAL010015963.1:0-82146 GCA_025379985.1 Phyllomedusa bahiana | reverse complement strand
CCCCTTACATCGGAAATACAGTTACTGGCATACACATAGTAATACAAATAAAACAAACATATAAAACAAACACATTTTAAAAACATATTACACCAAAAAAGTCTATATATACGTTTTACCCTATAGTGAGCCTTATTAATAAAAAAAAATAATTGAAGAATCCCTTTAAATACATATATTAAATAATACAATTTTCTCCGCAAAATGTTAGGCCCTCTTAGAGTGCAAGAATAAAAAAACATTCTTTAGTTGAAAAGGGGGCTCAAAGAAACCATGACCATCAGGGACCTTACAGTGATTCCTATAACAAAAACTTTCCCTACTTTCAAATCCTTATAATTTTATATGTTAAGTATATAAAAACTGTTAAGCAGCCCAAAAAGTGATCCACAAAAAAAATGTAACGCTCTTTTAAAAATAATTTAAAAGCAGAGTTCTGTAAATTGTTCCTTTTTCTAGTATTGAAATACAATATCTTACTTCCACCACCAGCTATTACTGTAAATTTATATGGAATGTACAAAAAAGATTTATGTTGCATTCCTGCCTGTCTGAATTGTGAAGTTCATTCAGCTTATAATAAATCCATTCCTGCAGTTGCAAAATGTTCCCTGGCGTCAGAAAACGGGAAGACGCTGGTTTGAAGTTTTTTAAGATAATAAAAAGGGGGCAATTAGAACTAACATGAAATTTCAAAACATGGTTATTAAATCCTGAGCCGCAAAAGACAGTCCATAAATTAACTGTACCAGAGTTTTGTCTGTTTTATTAAGGTACAGCCACAAACTGACTGTGGTTTACAAAAAGAGAATAATCGAGCAAAACATCCATTTAAAAAAAAACAAAACACAGCCCAATTGTAACACAATGAAATTACATTATCATGTCTTTTTGAGAGTAAGGCCTCATGCACAAAGCAAAAACGTAAGCACTAAACCTGTACAGCAGAGCATGTTGGTTTTATAGTTTCACATTAAGGTGTGTCGCGGTCGGTAATAGTGGATCCCCTGGACCACCGCAAGCATGGTCTAAGCCACGCCAGGGAGCGGAATCTAAGTAGGTCCCGGTGTTCACCAGAGCCCGCCTCAAAGCTGGATGGACTTGCTGCGGGGGAATTACCAGGTCGCTACCCCTGAGTGACTTGTTGCGGTGGCACCCCAGGTGTGGCGTGGTACAGAATCGTAAGGCAGGCTCGTAGTCGGGGACAGGCGGTAGGTCAGGACAGGCGGCAAGATTTGGGTCGCGGTGCCGCTCGCCAATGTGGCATGGGTGCACCCGCAACCCGGGGTGAGGGTCGCAGGGGCACCCGTGACAGTACCCTCCCCTTTTGGCCTCCCCCTCTTTCTGGCCAGGAGGAACTCTGGAATTACCCGGGGCCAAAAAGTCTTCTGGGCCCCCGGACTCCTCACCCAACCCTTTCCGTCAATGGGAAATAGCTTTCCCCTTACCCTTCATGGCCAGAACTCTTTATTTGAAAAAACTTGGTGATATCCCCCCTTAGGGATAGGGAAAAAACCCCCCGGGAGAAAGGGCCGGATAACAAGCTCAGGGAGAACGGGAAGGAGTTCGGGACCCGCATAGTAGGGGGAAGACGGAGCTTATATGCCACTGGCTTGATGCGTTTCAGCACCTCAAACGGTCCCAGAAACCGAGGGCCAAGTTTATAGCGGGGGATCTTGAGACGGATATATTTAGCCGACAACCACACTTTGGACGACATGTCCGAAAAGTGGCGTATCTATCTAAAAATTGGCATCAGGTATACCTTGCATAGATTACTTAATGTGCCTAAAATAGCACATTGTATCAAAAAAGGGTGCATTGCATCAAAAAACGGGGCATTGTATCAAAAAAGGGCGCATTGCATCAAAAAAGTGCATCGTATCAAAAAATGGGGCATTGTATCAAAAAAATGGGGCAGTGTATCAAAAAAGGGGGCATTGTATCAAAAAAGCTGGCATCGTATCAAATAAGGGGGCATTGTATCAAAAAAGGGCGCATTGCATCAAAAAAAGGGCACATTGCTCAACACTGGGCACATAGCATATCATTGGTAGTATATGGTATGCGTCTATCAAGGCTCATTGCCCGACGGGGGCGCATAACATATGTAAGGCACCTCAATAGGCGCATTTCGCGACGGGCACGCACAGTGCACCATATTTGGGCGCATTACAAAGTGTCGTTCCCAGTGTATAATGCGCCTAGTTTTGGTGTACGACAGTCCATTTACAACAAGAATATGGCGTCAAAAGTGGGTTTGCCGCAAAACAGAACAAAAAACTGGCGTTGGCGTGTTGGGACATGTCGCCCTTTGTCTCCAGGAGAGAAGGTCGGGAAGGTCTTCGTCTTTTGTCGGCTTGTGTCTTAGTACGAGCGGAAGCCTGTTGCAGAGATTGATGTGTCTGATCCCAGATAGCCGAAAGGTCCCGGACCAATTCTTCCATGGCAGGAACCTCAGGGGATACGGAGAGGTGGGCGCGGATGTCGCCCGTAGACAATGAAGAAGGGGGCGGCACCGGCCAACTCCGAGTCCAGAGAGTTGTAGGAAAACTCAGCCCAAGGTAAAAGGTTGGACCAGTCGTCCTGACGTGTAGAGACGAAGTGGCGCAGGTAGCAGCCCTGAATCTGATTAACCCTCTCTACTTGCCCATTAGACTGAGGGTGGTAGGCCGAAGAGAAGTCCAATTTCACTTGGAGTTGGGTACAGAGGGAGTGCCAGAACCGAGAGACAAATTGGACCCCCGATCCGAAACAATATGCTGTGGAAGTCTATGTAGTCGGAAGATATGTTGAAAGAACAGAAGGCAAGGCGGGGAGCAGAGGATAGACCAGGCAGAGTAATGAAATGAGACATTTTGGAAAACCGATCCATGACCACCCAGACCACGGTATTACCAGAGGAAGGCGGGAGATCAGTAACAAAGTCCATAGCCACGTGGGTCCAAGGACAGTTGGGGATCGGCAGTGGCTGGAGTAGACCTGCCGTCTTGAGATGAGGCGACTTGTTATGGGCACAGGAAGCGCAAGATTCCATGAACTCATGAACATCCTTGAGCAGGCAAGGCCACCAGTAGAAATGGGAGATGAGAGAGAACGATCTTTGCACCCCAGGGTGCCCTGCCACACGAGAGCAATGTCCCCAAGAAAGTATCCTCTTCTGTAGAGCCGGGCGTACGTATGACTTGCCGGGAGGAATTTGTCGCAGATCTACGGGTGCGGACGAGATCAACCTTTCTGGAGGGATGATGTGCCGTGGAACTGGTTCGTCCCCAATCACGTCTGAGGCACGGGAGAGAGCATCAGCTTTAATATTCTTTTCTGCCAGGCGGAAATGAATTAGAAAATCGAACCGGGAAAAGAAGAGGGACCAGTGAGCTTGGTGCAGATTTAGCCGTTGGGCAGACTGGAGATATAAGAGGTTCTTGTGGTCGGTGTAGATAATGACTGGGTGACGGGCTGCCTCCAATAGATAGCGCCACTCCTCCAAAGCCAGTTTGATGGCCAGCAATTCCCAGTTGCCAATGGAGTAGTTCCTTTCTGCGGCAGAAAAGGTTTTCGAGAAGAACCCGCACGTGAGGGTCTTGCCCTTGGGCCCCTTTTGGGTAAGCACTGCCCCGGCTCCCACCAAGGAAGCGTCGACCTCTAGAACAAACGGTTTCTCCGTATCTGGCCGGGAGAGTACAGGTGCAGAAGCGAAAGCAGATTTCAACTTTAAAAAGGCTTCCTCTGCCGCTGGTAGCCAGAGCTTCGGATTGCCATTCTTCTTGGTCAGCGCTACGATAGGCAACACCAATGACGAGAAATGTGGTACAAACTGCCTATAGTAATTGGCGAATTCCAAAAATCTCTGTATGGCTCGGAGGCCCATGGGTCGTGGCCACTGCAGAACGGCCGATAGTTTGGTGGGGTCCATCTGCAGGCCTTTGTCGGAGACAATATAGCTGAGAAAAGGAAGACTACTCTGATGGAACAGGCATTTTTTGAGCTTGGCATAGACTAGGAACGCTTTCTCAGTAGGCTAAATGGCAGTAAAGATCCGGCAAGCGAAACAGGAAAGGCCAGGCTAAAATAGGGGCAGCGATGGGCAATACCCAATTACCGGTGTGCTGGCCCTTTAAATTTAACAGAGCCGGCGCGCGCGCCCGAGGGAGCCGGGGCGCCCGCGCGGGGAGACAGAAGCTGCAGCAGGCACGTGGTCAGGTAAGCAGGCAGGGGGCTGGCTGGAGAGATGAGCGTGGCTGCGGCACGACATGCGGGTCGCAGTGCCGCTCGCCAACGGGGCACGGGTGCACCCGCGACCCGGGGTGAGGGTCGCAGGGGCACCCATGACAAGGTGATGTAGACATTCTGAGACACATTTACCATTGTGTTTGTGCTTATAGCTTGTTATCAAATGCACCAAATTTTCATGATCTTTAATGGCTCATCCGACTAGATATGGCGATTTTGCAAGTTTTCGCCCCTACAAAGCATGGAGAGGTCCATCATTTTTATTGTAGGTACACTTCAACTATGAGAGAGAGAATCTAAAAAAAAATTAGAAAATCACTTTGTATGAATTTTAAATAATTCATTTGCATTTTATTACATAAAATAAGTATTTGATCACCTACCGATCAGCAAGATTTCTGGCTCTCACAGACCTGTTAGTTTTTCTTTAAGAAGCCCTCCTACTCTGCACTCATTACCTGTATTAAATGCACCTGTTTGAACTTATTACCTGTATAAAAGACACAGTCCACACACTCAGTCACACTCTAACCTCTCCACCATGACCTAGACAAAACAGCTGTCCAATTACACCAGGAACAAATTGTAGACCAGGGACAAAATTGTAGACGTGGAAAACGCTGGAATGGGCTACAGAACAATAAGCAAGTAGCTTGGTGAGAAGGCAACAACTATAGGTGCAATTAATTAGAAAATGGAAGAAACACACGATAACTGTCAATTTTCCTCGTTCTAGAGCTCCATACAAGACCTCATCTCGTTGGGTAAGGATGAATCTTGGAAAGATCGGCCCAGAACTACATGGAAGGACTTAATCAATGACCTGAATAGAACTGGGACCACAGTCTCAAAGATTACCGTTAATAACACGCTACGCCGTCATAGATTAAAATCCTTCAGGGCATGCAAAGTCCCCTGCACACCAGCACATATCCAGGCCCATTTGAAGTTCACCAATGACCATCTAGGAGGCATGGGAGAAGGTCATGTGGTCAGATGAGACCAAAACAGAACTTTTTGATACCAACTCCACTCGTCGTAATTGGAGGAAGAAGAAGGATGAGTACAACCCCAAGAGCACCATAACAACTGTGGGTGCTTTTCTGCAAAGGGGACAGGAGGACTGCACCATAATGAAGGGAGGATGGATGGAGCCATGTATTGCGAGATTTTGGCCAATAACCTCCTTCCCTCAGT
The DNA here is from genome assembly GCA_025379985.1 of Phyllomedusa bahiana. NCBI lineage: Eukaryota > Metazoa > Chordata > Amphibia > Anura > Hylidae > Phyllomedusa > Phyllomedusa bahiana. Next base: position 76,716 of record JAODAL010015963.1, on the reverse strand, counting down.
AAGAGCATTGAAGATGGGTCATGGCTGGGTTTTCCAGCATGAGAATGATCCGAAACACACAGCCAGGACAACTAAGGAGTGGCTCCATAAGAAGCTTGTCAAAGTCCTTGAGTGGCCTCTCAAGTCCTGAACCCACTCAAAAATCTTTGGAGGGAGCTGAAACTCAACAAAGCTCATCGACAGCCCTGAAACCTAAAAGATCTGGAGAAGATCTGTATGGAGGAGTGGGCCAAAATCCCTGCTGCAGTGTGTCAAAACTTGGTCAAGAGCTACAGAAAAGTATTGTAAACAAAGGTTTCTGTACCAAATATTAAGTTCTGTTTTTCTATTTTATCAAATACTTATTTCATGCAATAAAATGCAAATTAATTATTTAAAACACATACAATATGATTCTCTGGATTTATTTAATTAGATTCTATCTCTCACAGTTAAAGTGTATCTACAATAAACATTACAGACCCCTCCATTCTTTGTAGGTGGGAAAACTTGCAAAATTGTAAGTGTATCAAATACTATATTTCATTGTACTCTCAGCTTCTCAGCTCTTCAAATTCTGGGGCGTTTCTTTCCCTCCCAGCTGGGTGTTTCTTAACTGAAGGGGGATGACATCACCCCCCTGTCAATGTTCATGCTCGCTCCCAGTCAGTGCGCTCTCCCCACCCTCTCTGTCCACATGTCACTGTCGTTCTTCTCCCGATGCAGACTGATTTTGTAAGAGCTGTTTACAGCTGGAGGTTTGATACAGTTGAATCCAGTCTTCTATGAACTTATGCCATGATTAAGGGCACAATGTGCCTGAAACGCGTCAGTGGTTTTCGTCTCTAGGCATCAGCATTGCTTTCTGTCACCCTGTCTCACGAAGATTTTATTGTTTGTACCTAATGGTACTAATAAATTGCTGATTTTATCATTTTGAATTACTGCAAGCCTCTTCGCTGGTATAATTTTTCTGATTTCAAGCTGCCAATTCTGCGTTACTGGAGCAGGGAACATGCGATATGGGCAAGTAACCATAAATCCTGCAACATAGAGGTAAGTTGACTCGATTGTCTTATATATTGAATTCTATGAACTTATCCAGAGCAGCACAGATCTTAGTCACCGAGGCACAATTCTTCTGTTTCTGATTGTAAAAGCAGCAGCAGTGTTAATGCTGTTGGCTGTGCAGAGTGAAATGTTAACTGCCCCTTATTCTGAGTGAGAGAGGCAGGAATGCACGGCAGGGGAATTTAGGCACCAAGCACAATTCTGATGTTTTCTGATTGAAACAGCTGTGGTACTACTGTGGAGCTGTCGGCTGTGCAGAGTGAAATTGGGGTCTGTCCCTTACTCTGAGTGAGAGAAGCGGGAATGCTCACTTCCGTGAATACGACCGGGGGCCATACAGAATTTTAGTTAGTAAAGCCGTCAGCCAATGAAATGCAAGGAGGTGGGATCCGACCGACACTGGGGAACTGTGTTTACAGAAAACGAAGATAAGGGAGACAGTGAAAACAAGACAGCTTTGGAAATGACATCCAATTGCAAAGTTGCTTGTTTTCACTGTCCCCTTATTCTGAAGACCATTTAATGAAATGATACAACCCCTTTAAAATGTGTAAAAATGCGGCAACAATTTTTTCCAGTCTTAATTAAGGCAACCAATAGTTGGCATAAAATATTAGTCAAATCTAAAGATGACCGAAAAATGGGACATTAGTTACTCAACAACAGAAGCACATGGCCCTACTTACAGCTCAATGGCTTGATAATATACTAAAACCTGTAGTAGGAGGCAGTATAAGCCCCAATGCTTCTAGGGAGAAAAATAGCAGGTGCAGATAACTAATGAGCAGTAGCTCACACAGAAATCCAGTAGGAAGACAACAGAATAATAAAAAAAAACTACACATTGGATAAGTACCAGTTCTCACCCGTATGCAAAAAAGCCACTGTATCAACTAATACCTCATATGTGATATTTTTCCAGTGTGTAATTTTTTACCCTAAATACTGGCGAGCAGAGGGTGACAGTATTTTGTGTTGGACACCTGAAATGTGCTGGACAGTCTGACCAATCGAAAAGTAGAGGTGTCCTAGGTTGTAAGACAGCATGGTGTACCACAGGTAACTGTGCAATGTAATTATAATACTAGCAACCACCCCCTCATGCATAGAAGTCGTGTGAATTCTTGTCTTATCATGCATTTCTTCAGTCTCCCATTGCTGAGATTGAGTCTGTTTTGCATACTGATGTTAACTGGTACGTATCAAATGTGCAGGTTTTTTTTATTATTCAGTTGCACTCCTAGTGGATGGGTCTGTGAGCTACTGCTCATTAGTTACCTGTACCTGTTATATTTCTCCCAAGTAGCCCTGGGCTTATATTGCCACCTACTGGGTTTAGTCCATTAATCAGCTATTAAGCTGCAAGTATGGCATTGGGTTTATTTTTTTGAGAAAATCTAAAGATGAGCCAAATTAAACAGCCTGGTCTAAGTTTGCACTGTCTAAGTTTTAGGCCACATTCACATTGAGCAGATCTGCTTTGGAAAATTGGTATACAGTAGCAAAGAAGTGAATGAAGTTTAAGAAATCTCAATCATATGTTGTGGAAAAAAAAAATCTGTCCAAAGTGACTTTGTGTGAATTTATTTTGCATGAATATTGCAGATTTCATGTACATATTTGCTATTGAATTAAATGGGGAAGACAATATTTGTAACTCAACCTCTTCAGCACTTTGATCCTCTCTAAACAGTCGGCCTCAGTAATGAATTTACATTTTATGTCACTGCTGCAGCCAATCGCAGGGCTACTGCAATCCCATGAGACATGACTTTATAGATGAGCAAGGGACTCCACTGCACAAACCGTATACCTTTCGCTAAATATGTCAAATTTAGTCCAATTAAAACTATGGCCCCCTCGTGGTATTCATTGGGATACATTTTTACTGTATCCTGATGAATACCATGACCAGGTTGGGCAACACGTATGAACATTGGCGCTAACAGGTCAGTTCTAAGTAGCTTAGAACGCTACTGACCGCTTCCTGAAGGACGGTCATAATAATATGGCTTCTAAATTTTTTTCCTCCTTGCCTTCTGAAAGCCATAACTTTTTTTATTTTTCCACCTACATAGACATATGAGGGCTTTTATTTTGCGGGACAAGATATACTTTCTAATGGTGTTATTCATATTACCATAGAATATACTGGGGTACGGCAAAAAAATTCGAATTGGGGCAAAATGTGAAATAAAACTACTTGCACCATTTTTGCGGAAGTTTTTTTTATGGCGTTCATTATTCGGTAAAAATTATGTGTTATCTGTATTCTACAGGTTAATACACATCTGGTAAAAGCAAACGTGTACGGTTTCCGTTATGTTTTGGTACTGTAAAAAAATTCAAAACGTTTTCTATTTTTTAAATTAGCGCCGCAGTGCCATTTTGTGCGACCAATAACTTTTTTGCACTAACACCTATGGACGTGAGTGAGGCGGCATTTTTTGCGGGCTAAAGTGTACTTTTTATTGCTAACAGTTAGGAATTCATGCCACTTTTTGATCACTTTTATTCCAATTTTTATAGGACGTGAAATGACCAAAAAGACGCAATTTTGGCGTTTATAATTTTTTTCTTCTACGGTGTTCAGCGTACAGGATAAATTATGTTATATTTTAATAGATCTGACTTTTTCAGACACAGTGATACAAAATATAACATTTGTATTACTTTATTTTTTTATTTGTAAAATGGCAAAGGGGGGGTGATTTGAACTTTTAAAACTTTTTTTTTTCTTTTTACTTTAACTTTGGTGCTTCACCACTAGGGAAGCAATCATTTATACAGCCTAATGCATTACATATACAATGCATTAGAGTGTACAAAGATGGCGGTTTCTCCACTTCCTAGCTGGGACCAGAAGTGGGGACATTCAAAACATGGCGACAATGGAAGCCTTCACAAGGCTTCCCGCTGCCATGTTAGGTGATCGGGACTCAGCGATTTCACCGCTGATGTCCTGATTGCAGTGAGGAACGGTGTGCGGCACCGTTTCTCATTGATTTAAACGCCACAGCCATCTTTGCTGTGGCATCTAAGGGGTTAAATAGCACGGGGCAGGGCAGTGATGGTGTCCCCTCGCGCTGTAACCGCCGGGTGTTAGCTGCAATTAGCTGCTAACACCCAGCAGCTATGTAGCTGTTTACCGGCATCAGGAAATATCAATATGTCCTATGTTAAGGTAGTGTAGAATGCACCAAAATGTATAAACCTGTTCTTCTGCAGTTCATATATACAGGTGAATTGTAGTGCCAACATGCCAAGTCTGGCTCAGGCAGACCACCTTTAACTTTGTCTGGCTGTTCTGTTATGCGCCAAAGTTTGGCATCAAATAATCATAAATGTGTCTAATTCTATGAATGTGGTGCGACACGCCCCCAGAACGCCCCAAATCTTGGAGTGTGACAGTTCATACATCTATAGAACAGGTCTACTAAAACTTGTTGTCACCAGATAACTGCCAAAGCCCCGTTCTTACATGTCACCCTATGTGAATGGGGCTTTACCTGTGTAGAATTTTTTGTAGAAAGTTACTGCAGCAGTTGTGCTGCATGTGAACATTCCCTTAATCAGGATTGCTATGTCTGACCCTCTGTGTGCTACCATATATCACTACCATATGGCACTGCACTGTTTCCTCTGTGACATCCTCTCCCTTCCCGTGCTCACACAGAATGATGATGTCACCAGTCTTCAGTGAAGGAAGACATGCCCAATGGGAGGAGAGATCCGTCTTTTGGGCAGAGAGACACGCCCCTGGATTTGAAGCTGTAAGAAAAAGAGAAATCTTAAGATGCCCACGAAAGCCTGTAATGAGAAAACCCCTTTAACCTTGTCATGGTCAATGCCTGGGCAAGGAGTGTGCAACCCCATTGACCATCACCAGGTTAAGTATACATGTACATTTTTTTTCTATTTTGTGTTACCCTTGTGTTTATGGGCATATAGGACATTGTTCTTTCCATTTATTTAGCATATTGATATTTCTGGACAAGGGGCATGTCTTTTTTGTTTGGTAGTGAACTCTTTATGTAATTTAACGTTTAATCATGGTTAATAAAAAAATTTTAGTTTTATTTTGTGTTGGTTTGGAGTTATTGGTATTTCATGTGCATATGATTACCAACATGATTATATGATTATTATGCTCTAAGTGGTTAAAAGGTGTATTCTCAATACCCAATATAACAAAGTAAAAACAATGTTAGTAACCTTTGCTAATTTTTGGAAAAATATTAAATATTGCTTTAATATAAATATTTAAACTCAGTACTTTATTGAAGCACCAATGGAAGGAATAACAGCCTCCAGTCGTCTTGAGTATTATGCCATAAGGTTTGCAGACCTGGATTTGGGAATTTTCTCAAGGTCTCTCAGGTTTGATATGAACTGTGGGTAGACAGACTTTTTCAGGTCTGTCCGGGGTTGCTTGATTGGGTGCAAGTTTTGAGTCTGACTGGGCCATTCAAGGACCTTCACAGAGTTGTCCCTAAGCCACTTCTGTGTTGTCTTGACTGTGTGCTTAGAGTCATTGTAAACTTTATCCAGTTCTGAGGACTAGAGCACTTTAGATCATGTTTTTACGAAGAATATCTCTGTACTTTGCTCCATTCATCTTTCCCTCAACCAGTCTTCGTGTCTCAGCTGCTGTAACTATATTTACTATTTTGCCATAGGCAAACTTAAACTCTATCAGTTCTCTATCTATTAAACACTAAAACGTAACTTTTATTATATCTAACTCTTAACCTCTATACACACTATTTAAAAACCTGATCTCTATCCTCATCATTTAACCCTTTTTTGCTTCTGAAAGAGGGAATAACTCCCTTTCTATCATCAAGTCTGGTGGAACCCCACCTATTAACAGGAGAGCCTTATATCTATAGCAAAGTACTAGCTTCAGTAAGGGATCCCAAGCCAACTACTTGGGCAGTCGTCCCTAATCTCATAGACACAGAACAAATAAGGCCCCCTTGTGACACCGTCTGCAGCAGGTGACAGTTGTAGACAGAGGTGAGAGATCACAATTTAAAACGTCATGCCTGACCTCGCCGACATGTTTCGCCAGCTAACCTCTAAGCCTTCATAAAGCCAGGTTAGCTGGCGAAACATGTCGGCGAGGTCAGGCATGACGTTTTAAATTGTGATCTCTCACCTCTATCTACAAGTGTCACCTGCTGCAGACGGTGTCACAAGGGGGCCTTATTTGTTCTGTGTCTATGAGATTAGGGACGACTGCCCAAGTAGTTGGCTTGGGATCCCTTACTGAAGCTAGTACTTTGCTATAGATATAAGGCTCTCCTGTTAATAGGTGGGGTTCCACCAGACTTGATGATAGAAAGGGAGTTATTCCCTCTTTCAGAAGCAAAAAGGGTTAAATGATGAGGATAGAGATCAGGTTTTTAAATAGTGTGTATAGAGGTTAAGAGTTAGATATAATAAAAGTTACGTTTTAGTGTTTAATAGATAGAGAACTGATAGAGTTTAAGTTTGCCTATGGCAAAATAGTAAATATAGTGATCAAAAGTCACTCTTTGTTCTCTTGCGAGATTCCCAATTTTTTGGAGATTATGTGACAAGTCAGCTGCTGTAAAACACACCCAACAGCATGATGCTGTCACCGCCATGTTTCACTGTAGGGAAATTATTCAGCAGGTGATGAGTAGTCCTGGTTTCCTTCTGACATGAAACTTAGAATTAAGGCCAAAAAGTTCAGTCTTGTTCTCATTAGACCACAGAATCTTGTTTCTCACAGTCTGAGTCCATTAGGTTCCTTTTTTTAAAACCTCAGATGGGTTTTCATGTGTCCTGTAATGAGGAGAGCTTTCTTTTTGGCCACTTTGCCAAAAGTGCTGCAGGGATGATTGACCTAGAAGTTTTTCCTGTTTACACACAGGATCTCTGGAGCTCAGCCAGAATGACCATTAAGTTTCTTGGTCACTTCTCTTATTAAGTCCCTTCTCCCCTAATTATTCCATTTGGTGGGGCTGCTATTTGTAGAAAGAGTCTTGGTTGCTCTAAACATCTTCAGAATTATGGAGGCCAGTATGATGTTGGGAACAGACATTTGTGTACCCTTCTCCAGATCTGTGCCTCAACACAATCATGTCTGACCATTTCAGGCAGTTCCTTCCTCCTCATGCTTGGATTTTGCAATGATATGCGTTGTCAGCTGTGAGACCTGATACAGATAGTAGTATGATTTTACCACAGCTGGACTCCAGTCAAGGGAGAGATTTCAAAGATGAGCTTTAGAAATGGGAAGAGCTAAATTTCAAGTGTTAAAGGGGTTGTCTCATTTCAAAGTTTCATAGGATGCATGAATGAAATAAAGCTGCTTTGCTCTGTCACTTCCTGGTCAAGCTGTCTGTAATTAGCATATGAGCGCCTGTATTCAGACCTCTGCTAATTAGATAAACCTCATGCTGTCAGGACCAGGGAAGCTTCTGAGGTAAAGTAAACAGTAGTAATTACTGGCTTTTGTCTGAAAGATCAGATAACAAACAAGCTCTCACTGTCCGAAGTTGTGAGCTGTTGCGACTTGTGTAATGATATCACCCCCTGCTATCACAACACATAGCGGGGGGGGGGAATTACACAGGTAGGTCACTTGGGGAACCAGAGAGAGCACAGAAGGTGATAAAATCACTTGTAGCTCCTTAGCAAAAAAAATGAACAACGCAATATGTTTGGAAAACATCTTTATTTAATGTTCCCAACATGTTGAAAGCTAATCTTTGTAGTGAGAAAACCCCTATAATGAAAGGGTCTAAACACTCAAGACTATGCAAAATTTGAGTTTTTCAATATTAATAAATTTGCAATTTATAGAATTCCCAATTACATTCTAGAGTATTAAGTGCAGAGAAATTAGATAAAACCTTTTTTATTTTTTAGCACAAGGAACAAAATTACAAAATATAAAAAAGCGTTGGGTCTGAAAACTTTCCGAATGGATTGCATGTGGCAAAGAACATTGCAAGTCTGCAACATATTAAACATACTCAAAAATCAGCATTCATTTTCCTCACTACATGTGAATATGATTCAAAGACCTCATTAAAGGGGTTGTCTCATCTCATAATTTCATAGGATGCATGAGTGAAATAATGCTGCTTTGCTCTGTCACTTCCTGGTCAAGCTGTCTGTAATTAGCATATGAGCTTGGTGTATTCAGACTTCTCAGTTTATTATGTTTATTATTCTAGATTAGCTAAATTACCTTCTACCAGGACAGAAGAAGCTGCTGAGCTAAAGTAAACAGTAGAAATCATGGTCTTTTGTCTGAAAGATCAGATAATATACAAGCTCTCACTACCTGCAGTTCTGTGCTGTTCTGTGCTGGCCAAGACCTGTGTGATGATGTCACTCCCTGCTATCAGATAGAACAAACAGCAGGGGGAGGGGGGGGAGAAGAACACAGGTCGGTCACTTGGGAAACCAGAGAGAGCTCGGAAGGTGATAAAATCACTTGTAGCTACTTAACAAAAAACAATGAACAAAGCAAAATACTTGGAAAACGTCTTAATTTAGTGTCCCCTACATGTTGAAAGCTGATGTTTGTAGCGAGACAACCCCTTTAAAGGGGTTTTGCCACTTTGCAGAATTTCCTCTTATGCCAGCTTGAAGCTAGCCTCATAGAAGGGGGAGATAGCCACACTTGCGCAGTTCTCCCTGTTCATATCTATGGAAGTTCTGAAAATAGCTGAGCTATATTCAGGACTCCCATAGATAAAGTTGGGGTAGAGTTCTGTAAGTGTGGCCATCGTCTCACTCTCTGAGGCCGGCACGTAGCAATTTTACAAAGTGGCAAAACCTCTTAACTAGCATTATACTATAATGATAGGGCTTTGATGCAAAAAACAGACTGAACATGGCCCACACGTTGTAGAAAATGACTGTGGCAGTAATCTGTTCCACACATCTGAATGGCTTTGTTTCTGCGGCATTTGCATCGATTTTTCAAAACCCCATTCAAACCTCTTGCAGATTTACTGTGGATTTACCACTGATAAATAAAACATTTTGTTATCCCTATAAAAGACGATTGAGACAGACTTAGAAATCAAGTACTTAGGTTACAATTTAGCATGTTAAAATAAATGTTACCTTAAAGAGTTAAACTCTTAAAAGGATATCAAGCAGTAAAAATGAATTGAAATTTAATCTGGTGTTTTATTTTGAAATCTTTGGTGAGCTGCAAATCATGCACAGATCATTAATTTTTACATTATGGCATTCTGAATTAATAATTTGCATCAAATGTTAGCATCAGCTATTAATTTCATGGCCTGCACATTCCACGCTTATATTCATAGTGCAGAAATATGCTCACATCAGAGATAACACTTGACTGGATACACTGCTCCCATGATGCTCGCGTGAGTAATGCTTTGCCTTGAATTTTATTGTTAGACTGCAGGTACACCACTGCACGGTAATGGGATTTCAGCTGCCCCCAAGCGGATTGCAGTAAAATCAATGGCAAGATTTATGGGATAATTACTTGACGCATAGGATTTCCAACTAAACAAAGGAAAAAAAGGAAGCTGTAGATGAAGACATATGATGTACTGTTGGGAATGGTGTGAATGGCAGATGGCTAAATCAAATAGAGAGCAATAGAATTAGGCACAATTTTATGTTTAGTGGCTACAATGTTAATCTGCCGTAATGAACCTGCTCAAATGTATAATGATGCCAATTATTTCTGTATCGACTATAAACCTTCACGTGGAGATAATCTCACAGATCTTCAAATAGGCCTACAGTTACTTAGCAGCAGACATCATATACACTTTCTTGCTCTGGGAGAAATTTGGACAGTAATATGCTTACTTGGTTAAGTGTTCCATTATTTAAGACGGTTTGCTGCAGCAAAGTTCTAAATGTGCAGGTGCTACACTGTACCTTGCGGGCAGCTACTGCAGCCATTTATTGCCACTTTAGTCTCCTCTATTTATTCTGAAAGCCTATTGCATCAGACATGAAATACTTTCATTACCAGAATATTATAATAATGGACTAAATAGGGTCAAGTCTAAGAACCACATGTATGAAAACTGTCTGGGTCAAAAACTTTATTGCCCATAGCAACCAGAGAGTCCCCATTCACTTCAAATAGTGCACTGAAAAAATGAAAGGGGAGCTCTGATTGGTTGCTATGGGCAATAAGGAAAGTCTTAGACCTAGACAGTTTTCATACATGTCCCCCTAAGTTCATGAAGGTTACGGAGAATGTGGGGATTTTGAAAGCACATAAGTAAAAGGCTATCTTATTTGGGGACAGAAATTTATTCTGTACAACAGGGGTGCACAACATACAACCCCCAGTGCCCCTCTGTACAGCCCTCAGCCATTAGGACACAGACATGGAGATACTCTGTGCTGTCCAAGTCAGGAGTGCAGATGAGGCCCAGGACACCATTGCCCCCAGCCATTAAGACACAAGCATGCTTTACCTCTTTCCTTATGCATTTAACTGATGACACTATTAGTGTGGGCACTGTGAAGTTGGCACTGTTAAGGTGGTACTGTTTGGCTGTACTGCTATGGTGGGCTCTGTTATGGTGGGCACTGTATGGCTGGCACTGTCATAGTGAGCACTGTATGACAAGGGCCAGGTTGGTGACATTACTCCCTGCTGTGTCTTATCAGGGCTGTTTCTTAGCCAAGGTGGGGTGGGGATCAAGCTCTGCTTCAGTATGTAACAATACATGCCGGCATTCATGGTTCTCTCAATGAATTGTAGCTCCTCAAAGCCAGCAGTACTCATGCAACCAAAACCATGACACTCCCATCACCATGTATGACTGTAAGCAAGACACAATTGTCTTTGTACTCCTCATCTGGTTGCCGCCACACACGCTTAACACCATCTGAACCAAATTTCAGAAAGTTCAAAGTTTATCTTGGTCTCTTCAGGTAGAGGACATGGTTCCAGTAATGTATGTCCTAAATCTGCTGTCTTCAGAAAACTGTTTGCTATCTTTCTTGTGCATCAACTTTAGAAGACGCTTCCTTACTGGTATGACAGCCATGCAGATGCAGTGTGTGGCGTATGGTCTAAGCAATGACAGGTTAACCCCCACCCCTGTAACCTCTGCAGCAATGCTGGCAGCTCTCACTTGTCTATTTTGAAAAGACAATCTCTGGATATGATGCTGAGCATGTGCTCTCAACTTCTTTGATCAACCATGAAGGGGCCTGTTCTGAGTAGAACCTGTTTTGTTAAACCGCTTAACATAGCTTAGTTTCAGGGTGTTGGCAATCTTCTTATAGCCTAGGTCACCTTTATGTACAGCAACAATTTTTTTTTTTCAGATTCTCATAGAGTTCTTTGCCATAAGCTGCCATGTGGAACTTCCAGTGACCAGTATGAGAGAGTGTGAGAGCAATAATACCAAATTTAACACACCTGCTTCCCACTCAAACTTGAGACCTTGTCACACTAACGAGTCACATGACACTGTGAAAGGAAAATGGCAAATTGGGCACAATTTGTCCATTTTCATTTAGGGGTGTATTCACTTTTGTCGGCAGCAGTTTAGGTGTCTGTAGATAATTATGTGGCACACTTTCTTGATGACATCCACACAAATTTAATTAGAACATCCTGAAAGGCGTTGTCTCACTATAGCTTCAATATATAGGGAACAGTAAATGTAGACTTTTTCTAAATATATTGCTTTATTTTTTTGACTTTGTTGAGGAGATGGTAGATGTTAGGTAGTAGATGCCCACAGGTTTCTCTTGATTACTGACCTGCGCTCTCCAGCTCTCTCTGCTCTGTGTCTAATCTGATAGGAAGGAGGTCTGCACAGCGCACAGGATGCCAGCAGCATGAGTGTGTCAGGGTATGTTCACATGAAAACTTTGCGGTGTGTAATTGCGCAGTAATACGCCCGAATTATGCCCTGCAACTACAGTAATTCATAGCTCTCTTTGAGAGCTATGATTACCTGCTGTCACTTCTTCCTAGCACTTATGCAGTGGGGAACGTGAGTGTCTATGGGAGCTGGCACAGAGTGTTTTAGAATGTATGCGCTGCAATGCATCATTTAAACATACCCAACAAAGGAGCATAATTAGTGCAGTAAACTTCAGAGCTTAAAGAGTACCTATCACCTCCACATAAACATACAAAAATTGATAGTAGATGAAATTACAAGACTTTTCTCAAATACATTGGCAATTCAGAGGATTTACCTCATTATTAAAGGGACGCAGATTTTAGTTTCACTTTGCCAGCACAGATCCTTATCTAGCAGGGTTCTTTCTGTGGGAGATACCAACTGTTCAGGGAGAACTGAGGGCATAGCTGCTTGTGCATCGTAATCTGAAACTCTCACTATATACACTGCAGCAGGCACAGCACATGGAGGACATATGTCTGACAAGGTTTACCTGTTGCTTCAGGCTCCATAGCACACAGACAACTATATTACACTGCTGCTGGTGTAAACATGATGTAGACTTACAGGCTTCCCCCCTGCACAGTGGACTCTTCCAGCTCAAAAGCAGTCACTTTAAACAGCTGTCAACATAGGGATCCATCAAGCTGTCAGGTGCCAACTTCACTCCTGTCTTAAAGGGCCAGCACTTTTATTTAAAACTGAATTACAGGCGAAATGCTTTGATTTTTCTAATGAAGCATATTTGAGAAAGTGTTTTTATTCAAGTCTCCTGTTACTTCACAAGGTTTCCCTAGAGGTGATATGTCCCCTTTAAAGTAAACAAAACTATAGATAAGATCTTCTGTGTTCAGAGCAATTAAAAGAGCTCTGAATAATAAGGAGCTGATATTCTCATCACTGCTATAAAATCACAAGCAGCCTAACCTGAAAGAGACAGGATGCATGAATGAAAGCTGCTTTTGGCAGTGAAACTGCATGGTGAGACAACCTGTCAGGATCTGTTTAACTGGGCAGCCTTCCATTCACATGATGCGACGCCAGGCAAGAATTAAACCGTCTGGAGCTCAGGAGTGATAGCTCTGCAGCCTCTCCCAACAGAGGGTGTGTCACTCAGGCCAATCAGAGGGTTCGGACACCAAACCAATCAGCTGCTGGGTTGGTGTCCGAGCAGAGCTCTTAAACCTGCTCAGTCCTGTAAGGCATTGCCTTTGAAAGGTTTCCCCTTTTGTTCCCTGCACTTATTTGTATTGCTTCCTTTGACTACGTTTTGTCCTACGTTTCTGTACTGTGTTCCCGCTCGTGTTTGACCCTTGGCGTGTTTCCCGTTTACTCTACTGGTTTCCGATTGTGGCTTTGGCCTTCCGACCGTTATCGACCCGGACAGTTTGACATTGTGTTTCCCTGATGGCCCTGCACTTAGCAGCGTAGGGGCTGTCGTCCAGTTGGGTTCTGCCTCCTAGGGCAGCACGCCAAGTAGGCAGGGACAGTGGGCTGGGTGTTAGTCAGGACCCACTGTACCTCCTCTGACGTGACAGTTTCACAGGCCGACAGTTACTGCTCTCCAAGCACCATAAACCCCATGACTGCACTGGTAGAGCAGATGCAGGGCTCACCCAGTTGGTCCAGGATCTTGCACTGAGAGTTCACCAGCAGGAGACCTCCCAGGGTGGCCCTCAGGCTCAGAGTCCTCTGGCATCCCTTCCCCCTGTTGTGGAACCCCCTATCCAGTTACCTGATAAGTTCTCAGGTGACCGAAAGGCCTTTCAAATGTTTGAGGAAGGGTGCCGGCTGTATCTTCGACTCTGCCCACGTACCTCAGGTAATGAGAAACAGAGAGTTGGAATTATCATGTCCCTTCTCCAAGGGTCCCCCCAAGAGTGGGCCTTCTCATTATCCCCTGACTCGCCCGAGTTGTCTCCTGTGGACTGATTCTTTGACTCCTCGGGATTACTTTTTGACGACCCCGATAGGGAGGCGGTGGCCGAGACTCAGCTCACCTCGTTAAGACAGGGCAAGAGGACCGTGGAGGAATATTGTTCAGAATTCCGCGTTGGTGTGTTCCATAAGGATGGAATGACCCAGCCCTCAGGTACCAGTTTAGATTGGGGTTAGCCGACCATGTGAAGGACATGTTGGTGGCTTACCCCACCCCTGGCACGCTTGATGATGCTTTGGCTCTGGCTGTGCGGTTGGACAGATGGTTTAGGGAGAGACGTCGGGAGAAGTCACGTACCCCGTTGCGCCACTTCACTCCGCTGCTCATTCTGCCACCTGCCACCTCCCCTGAACCAGTGGAAGCGGAGATGCCCTTGGAGGAGCCTATGCAGGTAGGAGCCTCTTCTGCTGGCAGCGCCAGGGACCGCAGGACATCTCACCGCATTCAGGGACTCTGTTACTACTGCGACAGAGAAGGTCACCTCATCCGTGAGTGTCCCAAGAGAAAGGCCCAGCTGGAAAACTCCAGCGCCTAGGTGACTTTCGGGAAGGTCATCTAGACGAACAGGTATTTCCTATGGTGTCAAAAAAGCTGCTGCTTCCAGTTAAGATTTCATATCTTTCCATATCTTTGTGGATTCGGGATCAGCTTCTAATTTTGTGGACGCATCATTTGTTAAGCATTTGGGCCTTCACTGTAGGTCTCTATCAGATTCTGTGCAGGTAGTGCCGATTGATTCTACCCCGTTGGTCAAGGGCAAGATCCAACATTGAACTCCTGAGCTTGAGATGCTGGTAGGAGCTATGCATACTGAGAGGTGTACCCTGTTTATCATGGAGGGCTTACCCGCTGATGTGGTGTTAGGGTTGCCCTGGCTTCAAAAGCACAACCCAGTGATTGACTGGAATTCTGGAGATCTAGTCAGGTGGGGTAAGCAGTTTGTTAATAAATGTCTTCCGGTCATTCTTGGTAATACGGAAATAGAGCAGATTCCTGCCTTTATTCGCGACTTAGCTGTGGTTTTTTCCAAGACTCAGTCTGAGCAATTACCCTCCGCATAGGTCTTATGATTGTGCCATTGAACTATTGCCGGGGGTGAGATTTCCTAAAGGCAGGATAAACAATCTGTCTCGCCATGAAGCAGTATATTGCAGAGAGTCTACAGAGGGGTCATATCCGACCTTTGGTGTCCCCTATGGGTACAGGAAAAAACTTTGAGATTCTTGGTTCACATATTTTTGATCAAAAAATGCTTAAGCTGCCCACGAACTTACAACGTGATCTCAGGTCGGGCAGTCCTACGCTATCTTTACCTCTCAATAGAGCCAAATCCAGGCCTCTCACTGGGTCAACCGACCTCCATTATCCAGAGAGAAAGAAAATAAAAAAACACCAAACCTGCAAGCTGCATTCTTATAACAGCCTGTGAAAGTGGGTGGGGTGCAGAAAACCAAAATGGAGGCACCCCTTCCTCCCCATATAGATTAAAAGCAATATACGCCAAATACAACGTATGGTTCTGCACAAAAAAAACATTTCTGAAAAAACACTATGCGAACCTGGGTGCCACTGGCAGGGTTGCGGCACATATATATATATACACACGCACACCACTACCAGCGGTACACGACTGCAAAAAGGGCAATACATTACATTGAAATCCCTAAAGAAGCATTTTTGCTATCTTGCACACATGAAAAAACTTTGAGATTCTTGGTTCACATATTTTTGATCAAAAAATGCTTAAGCTGCCCACGAACTTACGTGATCTCAGGTCGGGCAGTCCTACGCTATCTTTACCTCTCAATAGAGCCAAATCCAGGCCTCTCACTGGGTCAACCGACCTCCATTATCCAGAGAGAAAGAAAATAAAATAATAAACTCCAAACCTGCAAGCTGCACTCTTATAACAGCCTGTGAAAGTGGGCGTGGTGCAGAAAACCAAAATGGAGGCACCCTTTCCTCCCCATATAGATTAAAAGCAATATACGCCAAATACAACGTATGGATCTGCACAAAAAAACATTTCTGAAAAAACACTATGCGAACCTGGGTGCCACTGGCAGGTTATGGCATATTTATATATATATATATATAGATATATATATATATATATATATATATATATATACACACGCACACCACTACCAGCGGCACACGACTGCACAGAGGGCAATACATTACATGGGTACAGGGTTCTTCTTTGTGAAGAAAAAAGATGGTAGTCTCCGTCCATACATTGACTACCGGGAACTCAATAAGGTAATGGTAAAAAACAAATACACCTTATCTTTGATTCCTGATCTGTTTAATCAGATACAGGGAGCTAAGTGGTTTTTCAAACTGGACTTGAGAGGGGCTTACAACCTGATTCGGATCAAAGAGGGGGACGAATTGAAGACCACATTTAATACACCGGAAAGTCATTTTGAATGCCTGGTTATGCCTTTTGGGTTATACAATGCTCCCGCAGTCTTCCAGAACCTGGTAAACGATGTTTTCCGGGAACTCATTGGTCGTTGTATTGTGGTTTATCTGGATGACATTTTAATTTACTCGCAGGACTGGGCTTCACACGTTAAACATGTGTGGCAAGTTTTGCAGATCTTGAAGGTCAATAGTTTATTTGTCAAGCTTGAGAAATGTGTTTTCGGGGTTGAGGAGGTACCCTTCCTTGGATATATTTTGATTCCTAACTCATTTCGTATGGATCCCGGGTAGGTTCAGGCAATTCTTGATTGGGTTCGTCCCTCCTCCCTGAAAGCCTTACAGCGGTTCCAAGGTTTTGCTAATTATTATCGAAAATGTATTTGAAATTTTTCTGTTCTCGTTCGACCATTAACTGATATGACAAAGAAGGGGGTAAATATCAGTAACTGGCAACCTTAAGCCTTTCGAAAGGCTTAAAGGGGTTGTCTCGCTACAATGACTGGGTTTTAATTAAAAGATCTTTAAAAAACAAGCAGCTTTGCAATATATGTTCATTACAAATGTCCTACTGATTTTGATTTAGCCCTGTTAGTAGTAGTACATCAGCTTCTCAAATCTCTATAGCAGCAGACCTGTTGATCTTTATCTCACTGGCTGTCAGGTCTGATGACTCATCACCTTCAGAATACAGGTCAGAGCAGAGAGCCCCTCCAGCACAGAATGCTTCTGTAGTGGAGGGAGGGGGAGGGCTCTGGCTTCTGTGTCTGTGCTGCCTGGATTAACCCTGTGTGTGCCTGCTTCCTCCTGTTCTCTACACAGATTGAGGAGAGCAGAGGTGAAGCTGATCAATAGATGTGACAGCAGTGACCCTGTGTGTTACTATAATCATGATGTGTCTGTGGAGCTGTGACTATACTAATAGAACAGATCAGGAGGCATGTGAACGCTTCATGCTCTGCTGTACTAGTGACACATCCTGAGTATAGTAACACTTCACAGCTGCCCTGTGTCTGTTCTGACAGGGTCTGTTTGTTGCTGGAGATGTGGAGATGTGTATGCTAAGCAGGGGGTATAGGAACACTTGCATTCCCCCTGCTCTGCTATTAGCATACACAGCTTCACAGACCCCTCCACACTCATAGATCAGCCCTCTCTCTGCTGTCTCTGTGGAGCTGACAATACAGCTGATCCAGGAGCCTGCAACAGACCTAGGCAGGCACACACAGGGTTAACTCTGGCAGCAAACCCCCTCGCCCCCCCCCCCTCTCCTGCTGTATAGAAGTTACTGAGGAGAGCTGTCTGTGTGCTGAGGGGAGGGGGGAAGAGGGAGGAGAAGAGGCAGACAAGAAGCACGCCCCTGAATTCAAAAATCCTTTGCTGCTAAAAACATTGAAGTGGGCTGAAAGCTTATAATGTGACTTTAAGCAATGTTTTGTCGCAGCCCCGGTGTTGGTCCAAGCTGACCATACCAAACCCTTCGTCGTGGAGGTAGATGCTTCCGAGTTTGGGGTAGAGGCAGTCCTATCTCAGGGATCAGCGGCTCTGACTAATCTCCGCCCGTGTGCCTTTTTTTCCCGTAAATTCTCTCCTGCAGAGAGGAATTATGATGTTGGGAACTGTGAATTGCTGGCTATTAAGTGGGCCTTCGAGGAATGGTGCCACTTCCTCGAGGGAGCACAGCACCAAGTCACGGTTCTAAATGACCATAAGAACCTTACCTTTTTAGAGAAGGCTAAAAGGTTGAACCCTCGTCAGACACATTGGGCATTGTTCTTCACTCGCTTTAACTTTGTTGTTACCTATAGACTGGGATCTAAGAATGTTAAAGTTGACGCATTGTCGAGAAGTTTCTGTGCCAGTCACTCACCTCGGGATGATCCGGTGTCCATTTTACCTAAAGAGACGGTGGCCATTTCCCCCGACTTAGCCACAGAGCTCAAGACCCACCAGAATTTGAGACCTGTTGATTGTACCAGCTCTAGTTTTTGTCCCCACCCAGTTTCGGTTACGGTTATTAAAAGAATTACACGATTCTGTGTTATCTGGACATCCCGGAAAATTACTGGCCGTCTTTGTCTCATGATGTGGGGGCCTATGTGACTGCCTGCGACACCTGTGCAAAGGTTCCCAGAACTCGCCTTTTCGGTGAACTTTGCCATCTGCCTATACCAGACCGTCCATGGACTCACATCTCCATGGATTTTATGACCGATCTTCCTACCTCTGAGGGCAAGACTGTTATTTGGGTGGTAGTAGATAGTTTTAGTAAGATGTGCCATTTGATTCCGTTAAACGCGTTACCTTCGTCTAAGAAGCTTGCGGACCTTTTTATAAGGCATATTGTTAAACTGCATGGGTTACCCGAGAATATCATGTCTGACAGAGGAGTTGAATTTGTTTCCTGTTTCTGGAGAGCTCTCTGTAAGGTTCTGGGTATCACCCTGTCCTTCTCTTCTGCCTTCTACCCCGAAACCAATGGGCAGACGGAGAGGGCGAATCAAATTGTTACGCAAAAACTCCGTTGTTTTGTCTCCGGTCAGCAGGGAGACTGGGTAAAATACCTACCTTTGGTCGAGTTCACTATGAATAATCAGGATAGTAGCTTGTCTGGTGTTTCTCCCTTTTTCTGTAATTATGGCTTCCACCCAAGACATGCTTCATGGTCCGGCGCTACTTCTGATCATAGTGGGGTGGATGTTATCGTTAATGATCTGTGCACAGTCTGGGCCCAAGTTTCAGAAGAACTTGGTTAATGCCCAGAACATCCAGAAGGAGAAGAGTGATAAAAGGCGTCTTTGTTTGGGAGGTTTTAAGGTTGGGGACAAGGTATGGTTATCTACTCGGAATCTTTGTTTGAAGGTTCCTTCTGGTAATCTGGCGCCGTGCTTTGTGGGTCCCTATGTCGTTCTGGAGGTAATTAATCCTGTGACCTATCCGTTTCAAGTTACCCTCTTGTTTCCGGGTACATAATGCGTTCCACTGTTCTAAACCCCCTCCTCCAGTTAGAGTAAAAGGGGGGTTAGAGTATGAGGTGTCTCAAATTGTTGATTCTGGCAAACTACAAAGCTCATTACAATACCTAGTTCAGTGGAAGGGATACGGTCCTGAGGAGAGGTTGTGGGTTCCGGCTAGATCCATACATGCAGAATCCCTTATCAAAGAATTCTACGATGCTTCATATATATATACACATAGGCGGCTGTATCTTCTTTATTGAATTAATATTTTTTTTTCGTTACCCCCATATTATTATTCATTTTATATACACATCGGGACAACTTCTGTAGTCTTATAATGTGATTTCGGCCATGTACAGTTTTATTTCAGATTGCATTAGAAAACCCATAGGAGCGTCGCTCGCTCTCCCATTGGTCCAAATAACAGCGCCTCTTTTAACTTAGCCAATCACAGAGCTCGCTCGTAATTTTTTTTCCCATAGAACTCTATGAGAAAGTAGCTCGCGCTCTGATTTTCTAAGCTGATGAGCCCCCGCTACTCAACCAATCACTCTTTTGCCTTTTTACTGTATTTTGAACTGTCCCGCCTTGGAATATGATTGGTCACTTTTTCTCCCTAGGTTATAATGGGTCCTGTCGCTCCTATTCTGATTGGTCAATTTCCTCCATAGGATATATGGGCCACTGTCGCTCCTATTCTGATTGGCTGGTTTATGCCGACCAATCAAAAGAGCTTAAACAATTTGAATTACTGTATTTCCCGGCAATTCTCTCTATTGCAATCCTTATGTAGCGCCGTCTCGGCGAAAAAACGCGTTGTTTTGGGATTTAAGTGCTTTATTTTTAAAGAAGGTTTCAGCGCTTTATCTGATAAAAGTTTTACACTTAATAAAAAAAGAGTTTTTTATTCCTACTCCATGCTGCACGGCGCTGAGAGCCGAGATTGCATTGCGCCTATCTCTCCATAGACTACAATGGGAGAAGTAGCTCGCGCTCTGATTGGCTGGGATAGCCAAGCCCCCCCCATTAACCCCAAACAGCTCTTTTTCTGCCTTTTTACTGTATTTTGAACTGTCCCCCTTGGGTTTTTGATTGGTTCAAAATTCTCCATAGGCTATAATGGATCTTTGTCGTTCCTATTCTGATTGGCTGAGCTAGCCAAGCCCCCGCCAGCTCAACCAATCAGCTCTTTTCTGCATTTTTACTGTATTTTGAACTGTCCCGCCGTTGATTCTGATTGGTCAATCGTTCTCCATAGGTTTTAATGGTTCACTGTCGCTCCTATTCTGATTGGCTGGTTAATGCCGACCAATGAGAATAGCTTTCAGAATTTGATTTCTGTATTTCCCGGGCAATTTCCAATATCCGTTTCTTGATATTGCGCCGTTCTAGATTTTTGGAAAGTGATTTTTTTATTATTATGTTTATTTTTGAGGTTCAGTTCTTTTCTGACAATGTTTTCCACCTTTATAAAGGCGATTTTTTTTGGAATCATACTCCTGCTGCACGGAGCGGAGCGCCGAGATTTCTGTCGCGATCTTCTATCTGCTTCCTCGCATGTTCCGATCCTGCTTTACTTCGCCTCCGCCGGAGCATTTAGACCAGAATCAACCAGGTCTGCCTGTCGGAGCTGCCGACTCGCCATCGTACATGCCTCGGAGTATACGAGCGCGCCGCGTCCCGCCCCGGAACGCCTATACCGCGCCCACACTGTGCCCATTGCCCGCCCCTTCATTCGGGGCGCAGCCGAAAGTGGCGAACGCTGCGCTTAACACTGCATCCCTGCGTCCGACAGGGGGATTCGGGCCGGGAGGCGCAGTATACGCCAAAAAACAGGCGTAAAGCCCGTTCATACATGTCGCCCTGTGTTTCCCTGATAGCCCTGCACTTAGCAGCGTAGGGGCTGTCGTCTAATTGGGGTCTGCCTCCTAGGGCAGCAGGCCAAATGGCATAAACATTACCACATATTGTACAGTGGTTGCAAAAGTATTTCTACCCCTTTAACTGTTCCTCATTTTTAAACATTACAACCACAAAAAGTGTTTTATTGATAATTTATGTGATAGAGTAACATAAAGTAGCAAGTGTTTGTGAAATGTAAAGAAAATGATATGTGCTTTTCCAAGATTTTGCAAATTAGAAAAAAAACTGCAGTGTGGCATGCAAATACAGTATATCCAACCCTTGAGTCAGTACTTTGTAGAACTACATTTAGCTGCAATGACAGCTTCACGTCTGTTGGGTACGTCTCTACCAGCTTTGCACAGAGGCTGAAATTGTCCATTTGTTGCTACGAAATAGGTCTAGATCAGTCAGATTGGTAGGTGAACAGGAATTTTAAAGTCATGCCACAGATTCTCATGGCCTGAGCGTTGACTGGCCCATTTTAACACATGAATATGCTTTGATTTAATCCCTTCCATTGTAGCTTTGGTTGTATGTTTAGAGTTGTTATCCTGCTGGAAGGTGAACCTATCCCACAGTCTCAAGTCTTCTGCAGCTTCTAATAGATTTTCCTCTAGTATTGCCCTGTATTTAGCTCCATCTATGTTCCCATCAACTCTAACCAGCTTCCTAGTTCCTGCTAAAGCAAAGATTCCCTACAGCATGATGCCACCACAGTGGGGATGGTGTGTTGAGGGTGATGTGCAGTGCTGGCGACATATGTGAGCGTTGAAGCTGACAGGCCAGTTCTAAATATCTTTAAGAGAATGCTCCAGACTGTATAAATCTGTTCTTCTGCAGGTCATACATACAGGCACAGTCTAGTGCCAATACGACAAGTCTGGCTCAGGCAGACCACCTTTAACTTGGTCTGGCTGTTCTAACTGTTCTGCGCCTAGCTTTGGTGTCCCATATTCATAAATGTGTCTAATCCTATGAATGTGGTGCAACACAACCCAGAACACCCCAAATCTTTGGCGCATTAAAAATGTTTTTGGTTCATTACAAAGGCACTTATCACGCCACAGTTTGGAGTATGCCTGTTCATACATTCTTTTTAGCCCAAAGTACACCAGAAAACTGGTGCAGACGCATTCATACATGTCGCCCATAGTGTTTGGCATTTAGGCCATAAAGTTAAATTTTGGTCTCATCTGACCAGAGCACCTTCTTCGTCATACTTGCTATGTCCGCTACATAGCCTTTTGCAAACTGCAAATGGGACTTCTTATGGCTTGCTTTCCAGAATGGCTATTTACTTGCTACTCTTCCATACTCTTCCATAAAGGCCAAATTTGTGTAGTACACAACCAATAGTTGTCTTGTGGACAAAATCCCTCACCTGAGCTGTGGATTTTTGCAGCTTCTCCAGAGTTACCCTGAGCCTCTTGACAGCTTCTTGCCGCGGCACACATTTCAAGGATAGAAAATGTTTGGAATTTTTTATGGTTCCAAAGCATAACGGAAATCGTACATGTTTGGCTTTGCCGGATTCACTTCAATCTGTAGAATACAGATAACACATCATTTTTACCGAAGATTAAACACCACAAAAACAAAACTTCTACTAACATGGCTCAAGTAAGTTTTTAACATTTTGCCCCACTTACAATTTTTTTGCAGTTTCCCAGTATATTCTACGGTAATATGAATAACATAATTAGAAAGTATATCTTGTCCCACAAAATAAAAGCCACGTATGTCTATGTAGATGAAAAAGTAAAAAAGTTACGGC
The DNA here is from genome assembly GCA_025379985.1 of Phyllomedusa bahiana. NCBI lineage: Eukaryota > Metazoa > Chordata > Amphibia > Anura > Hylidae > Phyllomedusa > Phyllomedusa bahiana. Next base: position 53,742 of record JAODAL010015963.1, on the reverse strand, counting down.
TCTGGAAATGCAGGAGGGAAAAACTAACATGAAAAAAAAATAGGCCTCGGCGTTAAGGGGTTAAAAAATCAATACAGCAACTACTATAGTTTCTATTCACTGACATGCTATTCTAACGCCTTTTTTTTTTTTTTTTAGCCTGCTGTGATGTGTTTGGAATCACTGATAATACTATAATAATAAGATTTATGGTAGATGCTGTATTGTTTTAATTTAATTGATGTTATTTAATTTATGATTCATTTTAGATTATATAATTTTATCAAAATTTTATAGATAATTTTACTTTTTTAGAAATTATATAATTTAAGATTCATTTTATATTACATAATTTAATATTTAGTTTATATCATTTAATTTTATATAGTTTGATAATTATCCTTAATAATGTTTTAGTATTTTAGTGATATAATTTGAAAAATAATTGCTATTTTTGCCCTCCTGGCAAATCTAGTTCCACTACGACTACTCACCAGAGCCTGCCGCAAAGTGGGATGTACTTGCTGTGGCAGGATTCCACCAGGTCACTACCCCTGACGTGACTTGCTTGCGGAGGCAGCTGAGGTGCAGCGAGGTACAAAGACATAAGACAAACTCATAATCGGGGACAGGCAAGAAGGTCAGGACAGGCGGCGAAGGTTCGTGGTCGATAAACGGAAGCAGACGGTTTGGTACACGGGAATATGGACAAGGCTTCTAGGAACACTTTCTCAATAGGCAAATGCAATAAAGATCCGGCAGGAAACACAGGGAGGTGACTGGAATATATAGGGTCAGCGCCTGGCAATTAACCAATTACTGGCACGCTGGCCCATTAAACAGAGAGCTGGCGCATGCACAACCTAGAGAGCGGGAGCGTGCACACCGGCCGGCAGAGGATCGTGAAAGAGCAGGAGCGCCGTCAGGTAAGTAACTGCCTGTAACACAAGCGGACCGCAGAGCCCCTCGACCCCGCCCGTGAGCCAAGAGAGGGGACCGGAGTGCGCCCACGGCCAGACATACGGGCTGCGCTGCGCAACAGTACCGCCCTTTGGCCTCCCCTTCTTTCTGGCCGGGAGGAACTTCAGCACCAACTCATGGTCCAATATGTTGTCTTATGGCTCCCACGACCTCTCTTCAGGCCTGAACCCCTTCCAGTCGATAAGGAAATGCCGTTCCATAGGTTTCACCAGGGAGACGTGGAACGAATTCGGAATACGCATACTAGGCGGGAGCCGGAGTTTATAGGCCACAGGATTGATGCGTTTAAGTACCTCGAATGGTCCCAAGTAGCGGGGACCTAGTTTGTAGCTAGGAATCTAGCCACACTTTGTCACCAGAGGAATAGATCAGGGGAGGCTTTCTTCTCTTGTCTGCCTGTGTCTTCATGCGCACAGAAGCTCGGTGCAGAGACTGGCGTGTCTGATTTCAAATGGATAGCATATCCTGAACCAAAATATCTTCACCCATCAGCACACGCCTCTGGTACCATGACGTCAACTTAAAGCTTTTCCTAATAGCCTGTTTTACCGTCAAAGGAGAGCGATTAAGCTTTCCCAGGTTTCAAAAAAGTTTGGAGTGAGGGCTTCCTTTCTCAAGGATGCCTCCACCCAATCCATCTTCATAATGTATGATAATTTCTGTAAAAATAACTTAAATGGAGGGGGGGACTCGTGTGTCCAGGTTTGTAGGATAGTTTTGACTCCCGCCTACGATATCAAATGAAGTAGCTTCCTGCTTCCCGGTGTGCAGGGAGTTTCTTTAAGATCAATATGACCGAATATTGCCCAGCGGGGATCAAAGTGCACATAGTTCGTCAGATTATTGACAGTAAAGGTGGCAACACGCTCCCCATAATTTGTCGATAACAGAGCACCCCCACAGACAATGAAAAAGATCCCCCTCCTGAGCGTACCTTCCGCCAGGTCTTTCATGTGGAGAATAGAAGAGGATTTGCTCTGATATCCTCTGGTAGACTGGTATATGGGAGGTGAAGAAAATTTGCCAGAGAAATTGGGCCTACACTTAAAGAGGTTTTGTCATGATCTCATACAACCTGCATCTAGCTGTTCAGCTCTGTGTGCTCAGAGGGAGCACGTGTGATTTGTTTGAATTGCATATCATGTGACCCAGCAGGATGACATCACCAGGCCTTTCCTCTCTGTAGTCAAAGAAAGGTCTGTTTATGTGTAGAACTGTAAGTAGCTACATTGTAGCTCAGAGGTAAAACTTTTGCCTCCAGGCATAAGGGTCTTCAGTTCAAATCCCTGCAGGAACCAAACCTGTGGATTTTTTTTCTCTTTATCAATGCACATACCTGATTGAGGTTTCTTTTTTAATTTATTTGTGCTGTTTGACTAATTACTAAGTAATACAGAGGACTGGAGTAGAATGACAGCACCTGGGGTTTGAACACTCAGTAGCTGTCTGAGAGGAGAGGTGGTGTCTGAGCATGTGCGACCAGGACTGAGAAGCTCTCAGCCCTGGTCGAATCTCCTAGAGATGAGCTGTAAACTATGGATCACTAAAAGAGCAGCTAAAACAAAAACAGTGCAGAATTTTTAATAATGATGAATGGTGAAAATGTTTATTATTTAATTTACAAAATTCCCACATCAATTTTACTTTGTGGCAAAGAGGACAGTATCCGACCCATTGAATCTATGTAAGAAGTAATATTGTATTTGTACAATTGGGCTGTGTTGTTAGTAATCTTTACTCCCAGATAATGTAAATTTGAAGAGCGCCACTTAAACGGAAACAGGTGGGCCCAGGTAGGCCCAGGTAGGGCCCAGGTAGTGCTTGGGTTTTATCTAGGTTAATGGAGTATCCCATTAAGCTCCCCACCTCTGTTAAAGCCCGCATCATTTCTGTTAAGGAGGAACGAGGATTCCTGACGATCAGCAAGACATCATCTGCGAAGTCCGCAATGCCCATTAACCCAGGGAATCTCGAGGAAGATGTTAAGGTTTCCAAGGGGTATAAAAAGTGTAAGAGCGGGACTAAAGCAATGTCGAATAAGATGGGCGAGAGTGGACACCCCTGACGTGTTCCTTGGAAAATATCTATCGAATGTGTGTTCTGTTCATTCACCAAAAAGGAGGTGTGAGAGCTTTCCTGAATGTAGGTGATAAAGGTGAGGAAGGTTTCCCCAAAGCCTCGATCTCTCAGCGTTGTCAACAAGAAGGGCCAAGACAATGTGTTGAATGCTTTTTTGGCATCAAGGCTAAGTAACATTGCAACCTTTGAAGACGGTGCCTGGGCCTCCACCATAGCCGCTATTGCTGACCTAATATTTTTTGTTGACTGTCTGCCCCTAATGAAGCCTTTCTGATATGGGAAAATAATGGAGGAGAGAAAGGTTTGCATCCGTGTTGCGATTATCTTTGTGAAGAATTTGTAATCGCTGTTTAATGATGAGACCGCTCGCTGACTAATGATGTGACCCCTCAGGACTGTTTGAGCTGTTGCCCAGAGTAACGGGTAATCCCCGTTGTGGATTAAGTTGTCATCCAAAAAATTGGCTTAAGATGTTATGAGAAACTATATGAAATCATCTGAATTGGACAGATAGGCTGGAAATCTCCATAATTTGGCTTCCACCGCTGTCTGGGGGCCCTGCACCTGAACTGTAATGGGGTCCGAGATCGTAATGGTCAGTGTACAGTGTGTGTGAGTGTACAGGTCAGTGTGTGTGTGTGTGTACAGGTCAGTGTACAGTGTGTGTGTGTGTACAGGTCAGTGTACAGTGTGTGTGTGTACAGGTCAGTGTACAGTGTGTGTGTGTGTGTACAGGTCAGTGTACAGTGTGTGTGTGTGTGTGTACAGGTCAGTGTACAGTGTGTGTGTGTACAGGTCAGTGTACAGTGTGTGTGTGTGTGTGTGTGTGAATGTGTGCGAGAGTACAGGTCAGTGTACAGTGTGTGAATGTGTGCGAGAGTACAGGTCAGTGTACAGTGTGTGAATGTGTGCGAGAGTACAGGTCAGTGTGTGTGTGTGTGTGTGTGTGTGTGTGTGTGTGTGTACAGCAGTGAACACAGAAAAACACAGTCCGCACACTGTTATTTTTTCATCAATAATAATTTTCTTTTTACTTAAATTGTTATGTGACCCATAGCTTTCATGGTATATCCACACAAATATATACAGACACGGAGTAAAAACCTGTGACGTGTTTATGCAACAGAAATGTTAGTCCTTCAGATATTCATAGTATGACTTAACTTATCTTCATTCACATAGAAGTCCTCAATAGAGTAGACAGGTAAGAGAAACACAGCTAGACTCTGAATGCCAAATTCACCACGAGGAAGGCCCATGTGTGACGCTTTGGAGGTGTGTCCTCCTTCTTCAGACGGTGTCATTTGACGATATCCCCCGCATGTGAATGGAGAAGCTAACGGTATAGCATTTATATAGGACCCACATAATGACATCACTTAGCAACAACGTAGTAACAAAACAAACAACAAACATTACAAACATATAACATATGACAAGTACTAGCAGCTGATCTTTTTACAAAAACGGGCGAAGGCTGAACACTTCATTCAAGCCTTTAGGTATTTGTGAATCTAATCTAAATATCCACATTGCTTCACGTTGTAAGAGACGGGATCGTAACAAGCTACTATCCTTACAAAACACTTGTTCAATGATGCAGCGCAATTCATGTGTCTGATGGCCTGCTTCATAAAAATGGCGCGACGCGGTGCCCTCCCCATATCTATTAGTTTCCTCACAAATTATCTTATCTCCAGTGCTCATTTTAGATTTAAAATTCCGTATTGTTGATTTATGCTCATTTATCCGAGTACGAATGGGGCGGCTAGTCTGACCTACATAAGGTTTCCCACAAGGGCATTTTAATAGGTACACTACGTTTTTAGTTAAACAGGTAAATAACCTTTTACAGGTATGTCAAATCCTTTACTTGGATGTTGAATATTCTGGCCTTTTATTATGGCATTACAATTAGTACATGATAAAACAGGGTATGACCTTTTCTAGATTTTAGTAGAGACTGCTGATCTTTTTTCTTCTTGACCTCTATATCAGTGTGAACCAAGGAATCCCCAATTGACCTACCACGTTTGTAGATAAAATTAGGACCCTCCGTAAACAAGTGGCCATATTTCGGATCACTGGAAAGTGTTGACCAATAACGTTTGATAGCTTTCTGTATCATATTGGAGTGTTGATCATAAGTAGACAAAAACATGATACGATCCTTTTTCATTTTTGACTTAGGTTTTTATGTTTCCTCCAGTAATAAAAAATATCATACCTATTTTCTCTAATCTTCTTGTTATAGCCTCTCGTGAAATTTTTCATTTTTTTCCCATTGCTTAAGTATTCTTGCCCTAAGCATATGCGACGTGCTCAAAGGGAAATTTCCCTCGAGGGTACCTTTAAATTTGGGGTGCATGAAACGAATTTTGCGCTAATACATTGTTCATCTATTGGCTTACATATAAATTTTGGTAGAATATTGTTATCCTTAAGTATTTCGACATCCAAGTACTGGATAACACTCTGATGTTTATTCAGAGTGAATTCAATAAGTGGATGACATTGATTTAAAGAGTACCTATCACTTTTTTTTTTTAATTCATACACTGGAAGCTGTTTAAAAAACAATAAAAGTATTTAATTAGAATCTTTTAAAAAAGGGAAACCATTTCCCATGTAATTCACCAGGTGGCCGAGCCTCCCGATTTCAGCTGAAGTCACCCCAGGGATTTCAGGAAGCCCCCAGCATGCCCGCTCGTGTGACCGGGGGCTTGTGGGTCCAAAAAACATCCGGGGCTGGGGCCCTTTTGTGTTTTTCTGGGTGGGGCGGGGTTCCAACGCATTTTTACGCCCATTTTGAACTGGGGTTTTTTTAAACAAAAAAATTTTTCCCTTACCCCCTTCCCCCAAAAACCCCGCCTCTTGCAGTCCACTGACAGAAAAAAATCCCCCAATGAAAATTTATTTTTTCAGAATTTTCCCTTCATAACAATCCCCCTAAACATCCCCAAAAACATACAATAACATGGAGCAAATATACCGGACAGTGTTGTTATAAAACCCCCTACAAAACCAAGACCCCAAACTTTTACTACTTAAGGTCAAATAACCCTCCCAAACCCGACCAAAGCACCCCCCATTCCCATCAGCTGTACACAGGCTTGATTAAAAATACCCCCCGCCATACAGTGACCAAAGGGGTAGACCCAGTGTACAAACGCTGAGGACTGTATATTACCCCAACAGTACCAGATAGTGGTAATACTAGTTGTATTAGACTCTGCAGAAATATAAGGATTACACTGCAGTTACTTTTAGAAACTCACGGAGACGTCTTTTCGATCACGTCGTTCACTTTCCCTTTTTTCCCCCTCCTTTACACCTTCATGCTGATTGCTCCCGCCAATCTTGCCCCGGGGGATTTGGAAAACAAATACTTTTGAATCCTCACAAATTTTTAGCAACCCTTAATTTAGATATAGCAGCCCCCCAGTTAATATATAGGGGGACTGAAGCAGTTATGGTGGGGCCACGGCAGGTAATGGGGCCACAGGCAGAATAGGGGGGGACAGGGAGTATAAGGGGGCCAGGCTTTTAAAAGGGGGCCAGGAGGTATAAGGGGGATGAGGCAGTATATGGGGCATGAGCATTTTATGGGGGCCAGGGAGTTATGGGGGGAAAGCGATATGGGGCACAGGCCCGGTATATAGGGGCACAGGCAGCTTATGGGGGCCCCAGGCAGGGATCGGGGGCCTCGGGAGGCGTAGGGGCCACAGGCAGGTTAAAAAGGGCCACGGCAGGATAGGGGGGGGAAGGCAGGCATTATAGGGCACGGGAGGCATTTAGGGGCACACACATATGGGGCCCCAGGCAGGGGTATGGGCCACAGGAAAATGGGGGCCCAGTCAGGCATTATAGGGGCACAGGCAGCTATGGGGGCCACAGGAGGGGTATGGGGGCCACAGGGAGGGGTTGGGGGCCACAGGGAGGGATTAAGGGGCACAGGACCATTATAGGGGGAAGGCAGGATTGTGCCCCACAGGAATATGGGGGGGCCACAACGTGGGATGGGGGGCCCCAGGCAGGATTATAGGGGACAGGCAGGGATATGGGGCCACAGGCAGGGGTATGGGGGTCCACAGGGGGGGGATTAAAAAAAAAAATAAAAGGGGGCCACAAAAGGGGTAGGGGGGGCCCCAGGCAGCAATGGGGTCACAGCAGGGATAAAGGGGGGCCACAGACAGGGGAAAGGGGGGCCACAGGCAGGGATTTTAGGGGCACAGGGAGGGGGTATGGGGGGGCCACAGGCGTGGTAAGGGGGCCCCCCAGGGAGATATGGGGGGCACGGAGGGGTATGGGGGCCCCAGACGGGTAGGGGGCCCCGCAGGGATTATAGGGGACAGGGAGGGAAAAGGGGGGGCCCCAGGCGTGGGATGGGGGCCCCAGGGAGTATAATGGGGGGGCCACAGGGGGCCCGGGTTTTTTTGGGCCCAGGGGGAAAAGGCATTAATAGGGGCCCCTTTTAGGGGCAGGTAAACGCTTTATTTTTTTAAAAAAAAACTTAAAAATTCACCTTTTAACCCCCCGGCGAGCGCGCTCCTCTTCAGCCTCTTTTAGCCCGCGCTCCCCTCCGGGCCTCCTCGGCAGCTCCTGGGCGCAAGGCCTATACGCGCTGCGCCCCGAGGACAGGCAGGCGCATGACGTGAGCAACGCGACGTGCCCCGGGGGAGGCTCACGGGGGGCCCCGGGTCCCAGCGCTTTGAGGACCTGGCGGGGTCCGGTGGACCTGCGGGGCCGACACTGTTGCGGGGCAGGGAGCGCTCGCTCTCTGCTCCCAGAAGCCCCCCGGCTGTGGTTTTTCCCCCCGCGGACGCACATCAGCTAAAAGGGGGCCCTCGTGCCCAGGGCCCGCGCAAGGCCTGGAGCCCGGGAGACTCGGGGGGACGGGTTTTTATTTGGGGCCCGAGCCCCAAAAAAGCCTAGCACCCCCGTTGTGACGTCACATCCCATAACCCCCCGGCAAAGACGCCCGGGGAAAAGGGAGAAACCTGTGGATAAGCTAGATGTCTTTTTGGAGTCACGGAGCTTCAGTGTGGAACAGCTGGGGCTGAACTGCTGCTGTGAGAGCTCAGGAGGAGCCTCACTAGTTCAGTCTCCCAGCGTCCTGCTCTGAACTACACTGTGACCTGCAGCAGAGAGGCAGATACAAGGGAGCAGGGGCGACTCTTATCAGCTCAAGCTTCCTCTGCCCATTCTTATGTAAAACATGCAGAGTGATCAAGAAGCGAGTTTTTCCCTGAGCAGGGGAGATACAAAACTGGCTGTGTACAGTGCTGGTCTGAAAGGACCTCCCTCCCCCATCTCAATTCGTGACAATAGACCCCTGACCAGACCCCTGCTACCCCCTCCACACCCACACACACAACCACACACACACACACACAACACAGCTGTCACTGAAGGATTTCTGCTGCTTGAACAGGTATAAATGTGTAGTGCACAGAGAAAAAAAATAAATGCATTACAGTGTAAAGGTTTACAAGTGTGTAGTTAAGTGTTTTGTGTATATATTATGACCCTTTTATGTGTGTTATAGTTATGTAGATCGGTATTTTTTTTAGGTGTGTAGATATAGATGAAAACATGTGTATGTGTGTGTGTTTTGTGTGTATATTATATATATATATATATATATATATATAATTATATAATATTTTTATTATATATGCAGTAGTGTGTTTCTGTATAATGTGTATGTATGTGCATATTAGGTCTTCACACGGCTTATTTGTCCCGCGGATTGGCGCCGTACTCCGCGCCAGATTTGCGCTGCGTACGGCGCCAATCTTCGGAGTAATTCGGTAATCCACTGCTCTCATAAGAGAACAGTGGATTTCGTCGCTCCTCCCTGACCGGTGAATCCGCCCGCCCCGGGGGAGAAGGACATGCAACATTATTTACCCCGGCGCGTACGCGCCGTTAGATAATAACAGTCTATGGGCCGGGGAGCGGCGCCCCCGGCCCGCTCCGGCCCGCCCCCGCCCCGCCCCTTATTACGCCGGATTTGCGAGCACAAACCGGCTCACAAATCCGCGTGGAATAAGCCGTGTGAAACACCCGGGCCCTTAATGTGTGCCGTGTTTGTATATATTGTTTTTTTTTTACGTATGTATATAAAATATATATATATATACACACACACCACATACACTCATCGGCACTGTATTACGGTACACTGTCCAACTGCTCGTTAACACTTAATTTCTAATAGCTATAACATGGCGGGAAACTCAGTGCACATTTAGGCATGTAACCTCGGTCCAAGGACAATCTCCTGCAGTTCAACGGCAAATCAGTATGGGGAATAAAGGTTCATTTGGAGTGCCTTTTGAACGTGGCAATGGGTTGTTGGTGCCAGGAAGGGCTGATCTGAGTATTTCAGAAACTGCTGATCTCTGGGATTTTACGCACACAACTCATTTCTAGGGTTTACTCGAGATATGGTTACCGAAAAAGGAAAAACCCCCACTACGTGAGCGGCCAGTCCTGTGGGACGGAAATGCCTTGTTGATGCCAGAGGTTACAAAGGAGAACTGGGCAGGAATGGTTTCGAGCTCGATAGAAAGCAACAGGTGACTCAAATAGCACCAGTTACAACCAAGGTAGGCAGTACGCCCACAGTACGGCGAACTTTTGAGGCTAGATGGGCTACTGCTGCAGAAGACCACACCGGGTGCACTTCCCTTTCAGCTATAGAACAGGAAATAGGGCTCCAATTTGCCCAAGCTCATCGGAATTGACTGGTAGAAAGATTGGAATAAACGTTGCCTCGGTCTGATTGAGTCCTCGTTTTCTGCTGCGACATTTCGGATGTATAGGGTCGAGAATTGGCGTCAAACAACAATGAAAGCATGGATCCATCTTGCCTGTATCAACGGTTCAGGTGGTGGTGGTGGTTGTCATGTGTGGGGAATATTTTCTTGGCCTCTTTGGGGCCCCTTTGTACAAAATGAGCATTGTTGCAACACCTTGTGCAATCTATGCACACGAAGGAATTGAGGCAGTTCTGGAAGGCAAAAGGGGGTCCTAAACCCAGTACTAGCATGGTGTACATATTTAATAGGGGGCAAGTGAGGTCTTTACAAACATCAACGGCACCAACATTGTTATGCAATACATGCACATTATATCATGTAAATCTAATGAATATATATATCATTTATATTATACTATTATATATATATATATATATTACACTATACAGACTCCGTCTTTAATCATATATCTGCACACCTTTACATAAACTACAATCAAATCTAACATAAACCCTATACACACATAAAAGTTTATATATCAAACGGTATGCATATCAGTCTGTCCACTTCCACAACTCCAGCTCGTATCCTTCAGGCAGTCCCCGGATTCATTCCATCCATCCATCAATTCTAATCCATCATTTCCAATCATCCTTGCTGTTTGCATGTCCTCAGGGACACACAAAAAACAGTATGCGCTTACTTGCCAAGTCTCCTGAATCTGATGGGAACGCAGCAAGTGTTGCTGGTGGACCAGACTGATCTGATGGCAGTGGCGCCAGGAAAGCAAAGTAGGACGCTCTGTCACCTGCCCACCCCACAGCCTAAAAAAAACTAAACAGCAGAGAGATACCCGATTCTAAGGCTTATGTTCACCCATGGCTTAATTGCGGGAAGTTTATTTCGCCCCGCATTACGCCATGTGGAAGGAGTGGGAGCGGGGGGGCCGCGCAGCTCGCCATGGGCCCCATAGACAGCATTTACACGGAGATATTACGCCGTGAATATGTGACATGTCACTTCTCTCCCCAAATCGGCGGTATTCTTCTCTTGAGAACTGTGGATTAAAATATGTCAGGGACGTATTTCAGCCATAATTCTCGCCATTCGGCGACGGAAATACGGACTGAAATTAAGTCCCTGAATAATCCATGTGAACATAGACTATGGGTGTGTTCCACTCAGCATGTTGAGTTAGTGGGGTAGAACATACGATTTTAGATATGACAATAGTGGTTTGGATACGCTCCGGGACCTCTAAACGGACACCAAACAGCATCCTTATAAATAGCAGGGTGATTTTAACTTGGTGTTTAATATGAAACATGCATTTGTGCGTTCACATGAGTGATCACTGATGCATGCTTCATTGTGTCTTTCCGGAATCCATCTTTTCTCTGTTTTCCTAGAATTGCATGTCAATTGTTGGTCCGCAAAAGACAACTGCATGAGCCCTATAGTAAAGTATAGTGTGGCAATTCCTGCTGCTTCCAAACCACGAAGCCTAAACAACAGCTGCGTGCTGTTACCGTGGTTGGAAACCGATTGCTGGCAGCGTTTTGGATGCACGATTTTCGGCTCCAACACAGATCCAAATCGGATCCAAAAATGCTGTGTGACACGTCCCCATTATAGTCAGTGGGGTTCCATCTTGGCGCAATCAGTGTCTATCACAAATAAGGGGATCACCTGGGTTTAGCCGTATCATGTGTGATTCTTTGTGCACCGGTATATCTATTCACCATGTATTTAAGGCTGTGCCATTTTGGCCAGGTTCCACATCTGCGTTTTTTTCCGTTTTTCTGTTATCATTGTTAGTAACCAGAAGAAAAACGGAAATATAACGGCAAAGTGGCTTTGTTTCCTGACACACACCAACTGTGCCTGATGGACTTTCTTTAAAGTGATTTTTGATGATACAGAAGGTCATCAGTCCATCGGGGCTTGATGAGAAATAATAAGAAAAGGAGAAATACTTACCTCTGGACGCTCTTGTTCTGTCAACCTGCGGCCGTACCTGTAATCACGGCCTGTAGCTGTGAATGTTCACATCTTCACGTGCAAGGCGTGTCAGGCAAATCAACAGGGTACGCAATGTCCATGTGCACCAGTGACATTTGCCCTGTGATCAAGGCTGCATACTGTCCCATAAAGTCATTGAACCATTCAACAAGCCTACCAGGCGAGATCTCAGGGACGGCGCAGTGACAGACAAGTGGTCACAAGGTAGGTGTATTCTACCTTTTACTTTATCATCATGACCCGACGGGACTGATGAGCCTCTTCTTGTAGCTTCAGAGAATCACTCTATTATAACTATACACTTGGGGCTCTCACGTTTCATTCACGGTTGTTTTTCATTTTGACAGGATGCATAACGCATATGTATGTCCTGGTTGTTGTCCTAGTGGTGGATGTTTTTACCCAACCTGCATCATCGTTCCCAGAGTGCGGTGTGATACTCAGATTACACTTACTCAGTTGCACCCACACACCCAGCTTATGCTGTTAGGTTGAAATAGATAAATGTGGAACATAAACAAAGATCAAAGTGCAAAGATCAAAATCATGCGGACATCCTCTGATACATCTAAAGCTGATTCTACAATCATTAAGGACTAGATTATTATTGGTGTGGTAGATTAAAATTAACAGGACTGGAGCGGGACCATGCTGCACATAGGAGGCTATGTACTGCAGTGCATACAAGCTGAAATCCTGGAGCATAACAAGCTTCGATATCAGGGGGGCTTTTGGTTCCTATATGGACACAAACATGCTAGTCTGCCCAGTTCCCAAGGATGGCCGATCCCATAATAACGGATTTTTTACTAGCTAACCGCCTCATAAAATAATGACTGGATTAACAGTCCATCAGGCTCCCAAAGGTATTTTTACTTTATCTTTAGAATATTTATATCCTCCCATAAGCAATTTAGCTTAATATGCTCAGTGGTGATAGGTCCTCTTTAAATACTGATGAAATTTTTCTAGTTTGGATTCCGTGCCCGTCCATAGGACGAACACGTCATCCACATATCGAACCCACATGAGAATATGTTGGGAAAACTCTGGTGTATGGACAAATTGATTTTCAAAAAAAGTCATGTAGATATTGGCAAAACTAGGGGCTACCGAAGAGCCCATAGAAGTGCCTTGCGTTTGAAGAAAAAAATCCTCCCCAAATCTAAAAAAAAATTTCGTCAAAATTATGTCCAAAAGACGCATCAAAAATTCTGTAAACGAATTTGAGAGTTTAGAATTGAGATTCTAATGACATCTACTTCACTGCCCATACATCCCTCATACATGTGGGATGTTGGTAATTAATTTTTATGTCCAAAGTACACTTCCATGTAATTTGAGTATTATCTACTGATTGTAATTTATGTAAAAATTGGCCTGTATCGCTAAGAAAATTTGGATTAGACCTCACATGTGCTTGTAAATATGAATCAAAAACCTGCTATTGGTTAAAGCAACGAATTCACACCTGACACTATCGGACAGCACGGAGGTGTCTGGATGGATTTGTGTACCTTTGGTACCAAGTAAAAAATGGGAACACGTGGGTTCTGACAAATAAGTAAATCTCTCATTTTTATGTTGATGATTCCTAACTCCACGGCTTCATTGTGGTTCCTAATATAGATTTAATTGTCAGTGGGATTGCTTCTAATTTTGGTAAAACTGTTGTATCTTTAAAGATGGACGGGGCCTATGGAAAAAAAAAACCCGACACGTTGACCCCACCCTTGTCCACTTTTTTAATAATAAGTTGTTCATCCCTCCTTAGCGTGTTTAAGGGCTTGTTTTTTATTTTTGGAATTTTTTTTTGGGTTTTTTACTCCCCTGATTTTTTTTATTCCATTTTTTTAAAAACCATTTTTAACAAGATTCTCAAATATTCTGTGTTGGGAATTATTTGAAATCAAATTGGGTTTTTTTGGAAATTTTTTTGATGACTAAGTTGCAATTGTTTTCCCACCTAAATTATTGTATCTGGAAAAAACATTTTCAAAGTTATAGCGCTGCATTTTGTAAAATTACATAAAGCAAAAGGGCTGGTTGGCAAAAGGTAAAAAATTAAGTCCTTTTTCAATACTTGGGAGTGTTCCTGTGTGAGTTCTCTAGAGGAATATTTTTGCTAGGAATTCAAGTTTCTTGCGTCCCCTGTTGGTTTTTCGTTGTTTCTTGTTTTGTGTCGGATTGTTGTACATTCGAATCTGTTTCCCTTTGGGGATTTCTTCCTTCTAAAAAAGGGATTTGTTGTTTCTTAGGGTTTTTATCAGTCGCAATTGCACCCTAGATTCCGAGCTTGTAACTGATTTTCCAAAGTGGTAAATTGTGGGGAAAGCGTTTCCAAATCTTCTAAATCTTTGGCAGGGCACGTTCCTCATGCCTTTATAAAGCGATTATTTAAGAAATCGCGAGTGTCTCGTTCAAACTTTTTAAAAGTTTTTGGATTTTTTTTAAATAGTGATTTTTTTTTGTTTTTTAAAATTTTAAGTAACTTTTTTTAAAATTTAAATTTTTTTTCCTTTATTTTTAATTTTGGTTTTGGTTGGTAAGAAACTTTTAATTAAAATTGAAAAACGATTGTTTATGGCATACCACTTTTTCTTTATAGTTCTTGTCTTCTTTTAAGAGTTTTGGGTTTGGGAAGAGTAGTTCTTAAAACCTCTGGGGATTCGTTTCCCCTTTGACTTTATTTGGGTAAGGGGGGGTAGCATGAAAGGTTTGCAAAAATTTTCTCTTTTTTTTCAGCTTTTTCCAATATTTTAGCATAATTAATTTCCGTTTTTTTGTTTGTTTATCAAAGCTCCATCCGTTTGCTTCTTTTTTTTTGTATAATGTAGTACGGTCAGTTCTAAAAATTGCAAAAAGGTTGCTTTTTTTCCCTCATTTTTGAGAAGAAATTCCTCAAATGACATATTTTTATTCATTTTAACAGCAACAAAAATTGGGTTACAATTTTTTTTTGGTTTCCAAAAAGGGAGAAAGTCACTTCATTTTTTTTGTTTTATGGACCAAAAAATTAGTTTTCTTAGGAATCCACGAAAGCAAAAACTAAAAGGGTCTCCCCTGGAAAACCCGGGTTTTTTATATTTAGTAAATCCCACAGAAAAACAACAGCCCGCACACTGTTATTTTTTCATCAAAAATTTAATTCTTTTTTCCCTTAAATTGTTATGGGGCCCCATGCTTTAAGGTTATTTTCCAAACACAAACTAAAACAGATAGGGGAGTAAAACCCCGTAAAATTTGTTTATGCAACAAAAATGTCATTTGTGGGTGAAATATGGTGAAAAGGGTCAGTGTCAATGTGTGTGAGTGTGGGGGAAATATATGAGTGGATGGCTTTTTTTTTTAATGACAAAAAATTTGCCATAAAAAAAGCAAACTAGAAAGTCCCATTTTTTTCAATTAGAATTCATTCACATTTCCCTATCGTGACCTGGGCACTTTTCCCCCATTGAAAAAACAATTTAAATATTTTGGCACAAAATATTTCCCAGTCAAAAAATTTTTAAAACCCGTGTTGTGTAAAAAAAAAATTTTTTATGTATAGAGGTTTTTTCAAAAAGGGGCGTATCTGCTGGTGAAAGTGGGGCAAAAAATGAAAAGGGGAAATGTCCCCCGAAGTAAAACCCGCAAATCCCGGGTTTAATATCATACCCAACTATTGGGAAAATTTCTTTTGAGTGCTATGATTTAAAAATTTTCCCCCTTTCCCCACGTACTGTGGGGTTCAATAAAAAGTGGGAAAAGTTAAAGCTAAAGGGGGTCCGGGCCGAGCGTGGGGGTATGTTGTAAAGTCCCTTACTTCCAAAGCGGGCTTTAAAAGCGGCGTTGTAACTGTCCCGTGACCCTATACACGTGTAAAACCCTCCTATCTGTCTTTATTTAAATTTTTTTTCATAAAGGTTGAAAGCGCCAAAACATTGTTGTTTTCTTGTAAACATTCTGTGATTTTAAGCGCTTTTTCCCAAAAAAAGGAAAGACGCAGGATGCCCAAGGCGGGTTTTTTCTGCTCCTTAAATTTATAAGGGGCCCGGCGCTAAAGGGTTTCAGGAATTGACATTTAATTTTTTGTCCTGTATATGTATTTAAAATTTCAGTGTCCTCTAAAAAAGACATTTTTTTTTAATAGCAGGTAAATTGGCAGTTTTTTATTTGTAATATTTTAAAGGCTTTTTTGGGGGCTTTTGCAATGCTAATCCCCCCAAAAAAAAAACCCATCAAAAAAAATCCCGTGTAAAACTGTACAAAAACAAATTTTTGGGGGTTTTTTTCCCAAGCTCAGTGCCTAGGGCCAGCTTGAGCGGGTAAGAAAGGCCCCCTGCCTACAAGGGGTATATTTACCTTTTTTATCTACAGAGGACTGTTTCCTTCCTACAGGGTGCATATGTCCCTATCTAGGGGGACTTTATATCTTCCCTTCGGGGGGTTTTTATCCTATCACGGGGCTGTATGTTTACCTACAGCGGGTTTTAAAATACCTTTTAAAACCTACAGGAGGCTACTTTTCCTTTCCCTTTTTAGGGGGCCTTTATACCAAACCTTTTAAATGGTTGGCAACATTTTTCGTATTATTTAAGGGGGCCCCCCAAAACCCAGAGGTGGGAAATTTGGTAGAGAAGTTTTTGAAAAAAGTGAAAGGGCCCTAAGATGCTTGTGTGGTAAATTATGCAGGGACGAGTTAGGGAAAGGGGAACTTGGTGTTTCCTTGGGAAAAAACAGTTTCCGGCCCCCTGGGGTCCGTGTCTCCTTTCCACTGCATTTTTCAACCCCCCTTTGAAAAAATTTTGGGCCAAATCCCCCTGGACAGGAGAAAATTTCCCGGCCTAGCATTTGTCAACCAAGGTACCCCCCAAGGGTGGAGTTCGAATTTTTTTCCCGTGTTTTTCTTGAAAGGAAAAATTTGGGTCCGCCTGAATTTTTTGTTTTGGCGGGGAACAACTTTTTTTTTTTTATAGGGGTTTTTCAAGAGGAAAATTTCCCACGAAAGAAACTTTGGGGGCCTTTGTGCTCCTGCGGGTGGGTTTTGTTATGTGTCAGGTGCTCTGTGTTACCTAAAGGCCCCTAGCTAGTTTAATTTTAAGGGTTGGGACACCTGCAGCCCCAAAGCCAGCAGCGGGGAGAGTCCAAAAGTAGAAAAAGGTCATAGTTGCCCTGGGGGCCCTGTGCCACCTTTTTTTGCCCTTTCTGAGGCAAAAACAGAAACGTGAGTGATTTTGGGAAAACATAAAAAAAAAGTCAGACGGATAATTTTTTGGAAAGCAGCCCATCATCAATCATAAAAAATTTGGAATGCAGAATTTCGGGTAGGCTTGTTTATTTTCCCGGGACTCTATAGTCAGTTACTGCTTTAAAAGTGGACCCTTATGTCTCATAGATGCTGGCTATAAATTTTGGGTTCTTCTCTGATCTGATAGGAGTTTGGGGCCAAACCCGAGCCCTAAAAACACCAGTTGCCTCCCATAAATAAACCCCCTTATTTTTGGCGGGGGTAGGAACCCAAAAATCGGATCCATTGTATGTAAATATTTTCATACAGGCGTGAAAAGTTTGGTTTCTGGGTCACGCTTTGCAGAGAAATTTTGGAAGAGTATTTTTCTGGGGCCCATTTATCCGGGGTTTTCCAATTTTCCCTTCGGGAAAGGCTCCCCAAATCTGCTCCTTTATGGCAAGTTAATATTTAAAGCCATTTAGGACATTTTCTTTTGGTTGTCATTTTCCCAATTGTTCTCTGAAACTTTTGGGAAAGATTGTTTAACCTGTTCAATTTAAAAGCAAAGACAAAATTGACCATCAGAAAGCACTTTAAAAAAATGGTTTGAAACAATTGCTGGATAACAAAAAAAAAAATTGCAAAATATTGTTTTTTAAAAAAAAAAAGGACTAATACTAAACTTTTAGCTACTGAGCTGAATTATTGATTAATGAATATATGTTCAAGTTTTGGGTAAAAATCCTATTTAAAGATTTCTCATTTATTCCACCCCATGATTTTGAGCCCTAAATGGCCCCGAATAAGCCCATTCCCAAACACATTCTTCCCAAACCCCTTTTTTAAACTGCCCCCTTTTGTTAAAAATTTACTTTTGGGTTGGAATAGTTGTTATTAATAAAAAAAGCAATTAAACAAATTTTGTGTAAAAATTTTATTTTTTATAAAACCATTTATTATTTTTCATAAAAAAGTCTTTTCAGGAAAATTTATATATAGTTTTTTTAACCAAATTTTTAAAACCTTTTTAGAAGGAAATGTATCAGTGGATGTGCTTGCATTGCTGATGGATAAGTAAGGGGCATAGAAGTAGTTTTAACTATTTATGTGTATGAAAAAATTTCCCTTTGGGGTGCCAAATATAAAAAAACATTCTCAGTAAAGAAAAAAGTTAATACCCCTGACTTACCCTTTGGAAGTGTTTGGTTTTTTTAATGACACTAAAAATAATGAAAGGGTTGTCCATTCCCCAAACTCCTCCATCTACAAAAAAGACATTAAGTTAATGTATTTTGATGCACATTCTATATAGTGCCTGCTCCCCCTCCTTCTCCTTCATCAACCGCCCTTTGGGAAAAAAATTTTCCCTGGCCCGCTTCAAAAAAATTTGACCCGATGTGCCCCTATTTATTTATTTTATGGCACAGCTTAGGGCAATAATTATGGTATACAACATTTCTAAGAGGGTTAAGTATAAAAGATAAAAAAAACCAAAAGGGAATCTGTATTTAGGATATAACAAGGGAACATTTAAGAGTTCTTATCAATGCATAATAAATTTTATTTATCTTCAATGAGAAATACATCATTATATCTCTACCTGCGTTCTGGTTTGGAACTCTTCAGAAACAGTCCATACTACATAAAGAATGCTTCCTAATTAATCACATGAAAGGTTCTGTTCACTACACAGAAATTCCATCAAACTTGTAGTGAGTTGATAGTTGGACAAATTCCATGGAGAAATTAAAACAAAAGGAGAACTTATACTCTGTACATGACCACATGTGCAATTATTTTCCTACAGACTAACCAAAAGTAGGGTTTTTGTGTTAGTGATGATACACAGTTTTGTTCAAAAATGGGTTAAGACTGAGGCATATATACTATGTAGGTGGAACAGGCAGCAGCTATGAGGCGCAGATTAAGGAAGGTCCTGTCGTAGAATTGGCGGTCTCCTCCTACCCCCTCAAGGACAATATGGAAATGCATATAAGTCTCATTATAAGTTATGATGTGTTAAGAAAGATAAACAGACCTAATAATCACATTGTTCTTCTGTATTTCAATACCTGATCTTGTAGCACATACAGTACCTTGTACAGTGCCAAGAAAGAATGGGCAAGAATTTCAGTCTCTCGATGTGCAAAACTGATAGAGACATACCCCAAGCAACTTGCAGCTATAATCGCAGCAAAAGATGGCGCTACAAAGTAATAACTTAAGGGGGCTGAATAATATTATACACCTCACTTTTCAGTTCTTTATTTTTTACAAAAGTTTAAAATATCCAATAAATTTCGCTCCACTTCACAATTGTGTCCCACTTGTTGATTCTTCACAAAAACATTAACATTTTATATCTTTATGTTTGAAGCCTGAAATGTGGCAAAAGGTTGAAAAGTTCAAGGGGGCCGAATACTTTCCCATGGCACTGTAATTATCTGAGTATAGAAGGAAACAAGATTAACATAAATAAGTTTCCCAATTAGCTCTCAAAATCTCTTATTCACCCAAAAAACTTTGAGAAAGGCTTCTTACAGGACTGAAAGAACAAGTAAAAATCACCAATGCTTTTCAAAATAAACAATTCATAAAGGAGATAACTCAAGGCTTAACAATCTTCAATGAAGAATTATGCCCAACATTTAGAAGAAAACAGGTTTACATCTTTACTTTAATATCTAAGATGAATACATTTGGACCTACAACTTTTTTTTATCTTGTTCTGCTCTTTAATGAAGCTTTATATTCTCTTTTTAGGCAGAAATAAAATGGTGGTTTGCTGTTACAAAGTCAAAAAGTACAAATAACTTTATCCCTTCAATAAACCACATGCTCATTGACCAGGCTGTCGCCAGGCCGTGTGCCCCAATATTACTTGTACAATTCAATGGTAAAATTTAAATAAAAAATCTCCTCTGTCCTCACATCAGGACACTGTGCACAATCCAATTGTCACAGGGCTCGGCGCCGCGGCTCGTCGTAGCCGTCCCCCTGTGCTTACGGGGTCCGGCGCGGGTGCCGCGGCTGCCCTTGCCCTTCTGCTCCTGCCCAGGAAACCCCATACTCACCAGTCCCCGCTCCTGTGTCCGGCTCCGACGGCCCCCGCGCGCGTACCCGCTGCTTAGGGCGCGCGCGCGACGGCTGGTCGGGATTTAAAGGGATAGCGCGCCGGTAATTGGCCATTGCTGGCCGCTGACCCTATTTAGTGTGCACGCCTCCTACACTCACTGCCAGTTCGTTGGTGTGTGTTTGGAGTGCTTAGTCTGTATTCAGAAGTCTGTCTTGTCTACCCGTGTACCAGTCCGCCTGCTTACGTTTCCTGACCTTGCCTGTTTGCCGCCTGCCCTGACCTTCTGCCTGTCTCTGACCACGAACCTCTGCCGCCCGTCCTGACCTCCTGCCTGTCCCCGACTACGTCTCCGGATCCTGATTCTGTACCACGCATTACCCCGGCCGCCGCCGCAAGCAAGTCACGTCAGGGGTAGCGACCTGGTAGCCTCATGCCGCAGCAAGTCCATCCCGCTTTGCAGCGGGCTCTGGTGAACACCGGGGGCTACTTAGACTCCGCTCCCTGGCGTGGCTTAACTATCATCGCTTGCGGTGGTCCAGCGACTCCACCTCTGCATTACACCAATATGGTAATTTAGGAGCAAATTAGCTCATAGGGTGAGCTGGTTGACATCGGGGTCCTAGGTAAGGTAGATAAGATAAATGAAAAATTAATTATACTCCGTTGTATCCATATATATGGAAAAGCTGGCTGATGTTAAAACTATAGTAAGATAAGCTTTATCTGACAAAAAGTCTTTATGTCATGGTGATGATCTATGCAAATAGCAATTAAGATTAGTTGATTGCTGGAACATGGCAAGAAATATCGGGGATCCTTGCGAACTGCTATGTACCTGTATATATATCAGACATTTCTATGTGAAGACACCCTACCCTTACAAACAGGATCACTACATACAGTAAGTTGTAAAAAGTCCTAGCTCTTTTCCCTTGAGCTTATTTGATCATATTTGAATTTCAGAGGATCAACCATAGTGTGTAAGTATCTACACACCTAAATGGAGCCACTCCCTAATGAGGAACATTAATCCTTTTGAGCTACCTCTAGAGTTCAATAATATAACAAGTTATAGTGACTAGATTTCTGAAGAAGGGTCATTTTTGCCCTAAAATAATGACAAATGGCTATCTCACGAGGTTGTCTGCCTTTATCTATATCACCAGTGTAGGATATTATGATTACCTGGTTGGACGTATGTCTTTTTCAGCCTTTTATGTAAATATTTAATTCTGTGCTTTATATTACAACTTAAAGGGGTTGTCTCACTACAAGGATTGCTTTTTATGTTAAAGATCTTGCAAAAACAAGTCTTTTTGCAATATGTGTTCATTAACAGTGTCCTACCTTCCCCTAAATATCCCCTCTTGTATGGGCTGCATCGGCTCCTCAGGTCGCTATAGCCACAGACCTGTTCGAACATGCCTCATTGGCTGCAGGCGCTGGTTGCTATAGCTACAGACCTGGTGTCTTTAGAAGCTCTTCACTGCAGGCCAGTAGTAGCCAATAAACACGTCCCTGAATTCAAAAATGAAACTGAGAAAACTGGACTGAGATAAGAGGAATCGATATATTGAGACAACCCTTTTAAAGGCGTAAAGGTCAGGGAGGAAAGAAGGTACAATATAATATATTAAACTTACTACAGTGAAAGATAACAAAATAGAAGCTCAGATAAAATCTAAATATCATATTAATACACTAAACAAAAATACTAAAATGCAGTGCCAGGGTATCCCTAAAGTCAGGGGGCATCCCAAAATGTTAGAGGGAAAAGTATATTGATACATAACATATTACATAAGAAATTATATTAAAGGGGTTTTATCATTTCATTAAATGGCCTTCAGAATAAGGGGACAGTGAAAACAAGCAACTTTGCAATTGGATGTCATTAGCAAAGCTGTCTTGTATTCACAGTATCCCTTACCTTCGTTTTCTGTAAACAAACTTCTCCAGTGCTGGTTGGATAGTCGGATCCCACCTCCTTGCATTTCATTAGCTGAGGGCTCTAATAATTTACATTCTGTTCGGCCCCCGGCCGGCCATGTTCACGGAGCTTAGATTCCTGCCTCTCACTCAGAATTAGGGGCAGACAACAATTTCACTCTATACAGCGAGCTGCCTCCTCATTGACACCGCAACTGTCTCTATAATCAGAAAACAGCAGAATTGTGCCACGGTGACTTAATGCTCCTGCGTGCAAGGGGCCAACAAAAATTTCACTCTATACAGCTAACTGCTCCTCATTGACACTGAAGCTACTGCTGCAATCAGAAAACAGCAGAATTGTGCGTTGGTGCCTTATGTAAACATGAAGAGAGACGGATCTGTGCTCTGGATGGATTCAACTGTAGCAAACCTCCAGCTGTGAGAGATCAGTGCTGAGTTCATAGAAGACTGTTTAGACTGAATGCAGGCCTGTGGTATGTAAACAGCTTTTACAAAATAAGACTGCATAGGGAGAGGGCAGTGATATGTGGATGGGGGGGACCCACTGGAGCCAGCATGAACAGTGAAGAGGTATTGATGTCATCCCCCTTCAGTTAAGAAACACCCAGCTGGGAGGGGAAGAAAAGCCCATGGATTTCAGAAAGCGATAGCATCAAGCTTCAAGAGAACAGCCAAAATGAAGAAGTGATACATCCCCTTTAACTTTATTTGTAGTATGGCCGAGGTTCCCCCCAAGTTGCTCTTGAAGATACCAAGAATTCAAAGAAAAAGGCAGCATTAGTTGCTTTACGTCTGTTTCATAGTTTGTAAGGCTAAAAAAAAAGACAAGTCGTCCATCTAGTTCAGCCTGTTGTGCTAAGGTGTTGATCCAGAGGAAGGCAAAAACCCCCAATGAGGTAGAAGCCAATTTCCTCATTTTAGGGAAAAATTCCTTCCTGACTCCAATCTGGCAATCAGAAAAATCCCTGGATCAATGACCCCTCTCCTGAATCCTAGTCACTATAATTTGTTATATTATTACGCTCCAGAAATGCATCCAAACCCTTTTTGAACTCGGTTATTGAATTCACCATGACAAGTTACCATACAGTATTTATAAATAGACTCTCCATTTATGAAAACAAAAACCTTTTCAGCCCATTTTTCTTTTGATTGTTTAGTAAAGGTGTCTTCCATAGGCAATGAGTTGCGTAGCCAATAGGTCTATTTATGTGTCTAAAATAACTGTCAACTTAATAGCCAGGGCCAATTGTTCTTGAAGCACTCTTACCACCCCAACTGAATATGGGACATTCATTTCCGTAAACCATGTAGGAAAATCTGTTTGACCTTCACTACACTTAGAGAAAAACCAAAAAAATGGAGTGCGTATGATACTTGTGTGCAATATAAAATTTAACTTTTACTTCACAATTTAAAATAGTATGCGGCTGAGCATTAAATACATAAATCAAAAACACACATAAGTGCCAATGAAGAAATGGCGCATTAATAACTACTAACTTTGACGAGTCACTGGGGTCTCCACACCGGTGTAGATCGTTAGAGCACTCGCCCCGACAAGGGCGACCCCTCACCGGTATAGAGGCTTACCCTGTAGACTCAAGTCTTACCCTTACGTGGTAATCAAACAATGTCCCAACATGTTTCGACCCACCACAGTCTCTTCAGGGGACCAATGAAGTGATGTATATAATCAACACAGAAATTGCATACAATGCAGGTCATAGAGCGTATGGCTCAAGAAGACACACGGAAGGGCTATGGTCTGTTCATGTGCGATGGAGTAATTACCTAATGCTTAACAAATTATTAGGGATAAGTTCCTTTCTTTACTACACTTAGGACATGAGCCAACTCTATTTGGTGCAAAACTGTAACAGGGAGGTTAAATGCCAAGTTATATGGAATTGAAAACTACGCAAAAAGTTAATTTATTGTGACTTTGTGGGCAGATATCCATCCACTGCTTATTTTTGAATTTTGTGAGTTTTCACATTAGAGAGTGTATCGCCTCTGGACACAAAAGAGGAATAGGCAGTATTTTATATTTAAATATATTAATTTTAAAACCTGTGTATACCCTGAAGTTTTAGAGTTTTTGTCACCTGGAAAAAGCAGTTTAGACAACCTTATTCCATAAAAAGTGAATGAGACATTCAATAAATGAGATGCTGCCTCTATTGGCAGGTTTATTACTAAGGGTGATAGTGGGCAGCCCTGCCTAGTTCACTCTAGTAGAGAAAAGGGCTCAGAAAAGAATCCAAATGTATAGATCCTTGCAGAGAGAAGCAAATAAATCTTAAACAGCAAAACCTAAAAAAGTACCTTTAGGGCATGTCCCCACTGCACGTTTTTTCGGCCGGTTTTTCAGCCGGTTTGCAGTTTTTCAGACCGCAGTCCGCTCAAAAAACATTAAAGGAGTTGTCTCCCTTCAGAGTTTCAGAGAATGCATGAATGAAATACTCTGTCACTTCCTGGTTCAGACTGACTCATGTGCATAAGCTCTGTGCTTGTACAGCTCTGTGCCCTGCTGTGCTTTCAGATGCTAATTAGATCAGATTAGCTTCTCAAACTACTAACAGGACTTCTTATCTGATCCCCAAAACAAAAGCCCTAATTACAGTTCTGTTTATTTTACATAAATCAAGCTTTTTACTGCTGAGCAGCAAAGGACACTGCCATGACCTGTGTGATGACATCACTCACTGTTATCTCATTAAACAAACAGCAGGGGAAGAATTGTTTACAGGTCGGTTACTGAGGGAACTAAAATAGCCAGGGAGGTCATAAATTCACTTGGATCTCCTTAGGGAAAACAGAGGAACAAAGCAATATATTTGGAAAATGTCTTTATTTTGTGTTCCCTACAATTTGAAAGCTATTCTTTGTAGCGAGACAACCCCTTTAAGCATGTTCATTCTTCCGTCCGGTTTCCGGACAGAATATGAACACCTCAATGGGAGGGGGGAGGGCTGTTCTCCGCTCATCGCAGAGAAAAGCCGTCCCCCCCTGCGGCCGTGGGGATGGCCACAAAACAGGACAAATACCGGCCGGCAAACCGGCCGGTATTTGTCCTGTGCCGTGGGAACGCAGCCTTAAAGTCCATGGTATCTAATGCTGTAAATAACTAGCTCCATTTGATAAGTGTCAAATTTTTGGGGAATTGGGGGCATCCCATGTGTAATAGAAGAGAAAAAGAGAGAAAGCGCTCCCTAGCACACTTACTTCCAGTTGGATATAGCAATTAGTATACAATCTCGTGTACACTAACCTTAAAGGGGTTGTCTCGCTACAAAAAATAGCTTTCAAATTGTAGGGAACAGAAAATGAAGACATTTTCCAAATATATTGCTTTGTTCATCTGTTTTTGTTAAGGAGATACAAGTGAATTAATCACCTCCTTGGCTATTTCAGTTCCCTCAGTAACCGACCTGTGTACAGCTCTCCCCCCTGCTGTTTGTTCTATGTGATAGCAGTGAGTGACATCATCACACAGGTCAAGGCAGCCTCTGTGCTGCTGGGCAGTAAAAAGCTTGATTTATCTAAAGTAAACAGCTCTAATTAGGGCTTTTATTTCAGGGATCAGATAAAAAGTCCTGCTTGTAGTTTCCAAGAAGCTTCTGAACTAATCTGAACTAATTAGCAACTGAAAGCACAGAGCTGAATACACTGGAGCTGTATGCAAATCACAGTCATTCTGAACCAGGAAGTGACAGAGTATTTCATTCATGCATTCTATGAAACTCTGTAGGGAGACAACACCTTTAATGAGTTGTGCAGGAAGAGGCATAACATTCAGAAGAGCCTTCATTTAATTGAAGAACTGATGGTGGAGAGGATTGCTGCTGTCTGGTTGCAATGCCCTGAAACCGTCATGGAGCTGGATATGTAGATATGCAGGTAATAGAATATCCAATGAATTACCGCTGGATTCACGTAGTTCAACAACCCAAGTGACTGCACTGAACCTCTTATATATGCAGGTAGATAGAAAGGTATATGCCCCGTAGAGGTATGTAGACAGGAATATATGCCCCCTGTAGGTAGTTATACAGCCCCTGTAGATAGGTAAGTATGTAAGCCCCTCTAAAATGAAATGAAATGAGCAGCTAGCTCTGAAAGCTTGTGTCCTGTGTGAGCAGCATGACGTCACAAACGCTGCAGCCAAGTGCTCCTAATCAACTGTTACCTGCATTAAAGACAGTTGTCTTAAATAGTCACCTTTATAAAAGACTCCTCTCCACAGACTCAATTAATCAGTCAGACTCAAACCTCTACAACATAGGCAAGGCAAAGAGCTTTGTAAGGATGTCAGGGACAAAATCATAGACCTGCACAAAGCTGGAATGGTCTACAAAACCATAAGTAAGACGCTGGGTGAGAAGGAGACAACTGTTGGTGCAATAGTAAAAAAATGAAAGAAATACAAAATGACTGTCAATTGACATCGATCTGGGGCACAATGCAAAATCTCACCTTGTGGGGTATACTTGATCATGAGGAAGGTAAGAGATAAGCCTAAAACTACCCAGGGGGAACTTATTAATGATCTCAAGGCAGCTGGGACCACAGTCACCAAGAAAACCACTGGGAACACAATCCTGCAGTGCCCGCAAGGTCCCCCTGCTCAAGGAGACACATGTGCAGGCCCATCTGAAGTTTGCCAATGAGCACCTGGATGATTCTGTGAGTGATGGGAAGAAGGTGCTGTGTTCAGATGAGACAAAAATTGAGCTCTTTGGCATTAACTCAACTCGCCGTGTTTGGAGGAAGAGAAATGTTGCCTATGACCAAAAGAACACTGTCTCCACTGTCAAGCATGGAGGTAGAAACATTCTGTTTTGGGATTGTTTCTCTTCTAAGGGCACAGGACTACTTCACCACATCAATGTGATAATGGATGTAGCCATGTTACCGTAAAATCCTGAGTGACAACCTCCTACCCCCACCAGAACATTAAAAATGGGTTGTGGCTGTGTCCTCTAGCAAGACAAGGACTCAAAACATACAGCCAAGGCAACAAAGGAGTGGCTCAAAAAGAAGCACATTAAGGTCATGGAGTGGCCTAGCCAGTCTCCAGACCTTAATCCCATAGAAAACTTATGGAGGGAGTTGAAGCTCTGAGTTGCCAAGCAACAGCTTCAACATTTTAAGAGATGATTTGCAAAGAGTAGTGGACCAAAATTCCTCCTGACATGTCTGCAAACCTCATCATCAACTACAAAAAACGTCTGACTGCTGTGCTTGTCAACAAGGGTTTTGTCACCAAGTATTAAGTCTTGCCAGAGGGATCAAATACTTGTTTCTCCCAGCAAAATGCAAATCAATTTACTGTATATAATTTATGCAATGTGATTTTTTGATTTTATTTTTGATACTCTATCTCTCAATGTTTAAATTAACCTATCCTTAAAATTATAGACTGTTCATGTCTTTGTCAGTGGGCAAACTTACACAATCAGCAATAATTATTTCCTTCACTGTACCTACCTACCTAAAGGGGACCTATATACCTGCCTACAGTGAGCCCATATACCTACCAACTGAGGTCTATTTAACTACCTAATGGGGGCATAAATTTCTACCTACCTACTTAATGGGGGCCTCTATACCTAACTAATAGAGAACCTATACTCCCTACCTCCTTAATGGTGGGTCAATATTACTACCTACCTATTAACCGGGGGCGGTGGATATATACCTACCTACCTTCTGGAAGACCTGTATACCTAGCCATCTACTTAATGAGGGACCTATATATCTACCTGTGCAATTTGGGTATACCTACATAAAATTGGCTCCACCTTTCTGCCTGCATATTTTTTGGGTGTGCCTATCTACTATATAAGGACAAGAGTAAAACTGGGTGCACAAATGATAGACACATAGCCGTCTTAGGGTACTGTTAGTGTTAGAGGCACAAGGGGGTCATTGTTACCATTTGGGCCTCTATTTTTGGGGAGTTTGTACAGATAAAGGAATTGGTAGGGACATGCTGGAAAAGTCTAAGATGTTTGTGTGGTAAATTCTGCAGGGACAAGTCATGGTTGGGAGAAATCATTATAACATTCTGAGTTGGATGGAGAAGAAAAGGGAAAGAGAACAACTCATCAGAGAAGAGAACGACTTATCAGAGAAGACAACTCCTGTGAGTCCCTGGATGTTGGTTATTATTTGCTTCTGAGTTGAATCAGTGCTGTATTAATTGCTATGTGATGGCAACCTGAGCTGGTATCTGACCACTAAGTGGTCTTTATATGGCAATATTGTAGGTTATATCGATGCTTGTACTGTGGCAGCGTACAATTGTCCCTGATTGTAAAAGTGAATGCACACCTGACCCTGTGATTAGGGGTTTCTCTAGCAACACTTCACGCACACACACACACACATATATATATATAGTATATATATATTATATATATATATATATATATATATTATATATATAATATATATATATATAATATATATATATATATAATATATGAATATTGTAAGAGGACAGAAGGGATTGTGGTAGACCAGAGATATGTGTCACCAAAGACCCTGGCATTGGTGAGGTGAAAACCTGTAATTTCAGGTGTCAGCAGCGGTAGGTTGCTGACACATGTTTTTTGTTAGTATGCTTGCAGAGCAAATAGTCTAGGTCTGGTTTTCACAGGAGCAGTCATAGAGTTGGGTGGGTGACTGCTCCCACATCTTCAGGGTCCAGGCCCGAGTTTGGCGGCTGTATTTAAGTCTGGACCCTGAAGATGTGGGAGTGTGTGTAATTGATTGTCTGTGAAGCTGGGAGAGTGCAGCAGAAGATCCCAGAACAGACTACATGCCAGTCTCAGCGGGAGACAAGGAAGCCTGGAGGCTTATCTGGACACAGGACTGTAAGTGTCCCACACAGACTGTGTAAGACTGTTTTGTTTTACTTCGTTTTGGCTAAAGTTAAGCCCCGTTTATGTTGCTGGGTGTGTTGGAGGCTGAAATAAACGCCTGTTCGCCTAAACAGATTTAAAGACTGGTCCTGTCTTACCATACCACCGAGCGGATCCCTTACAATTGATGGAGAATGCGGGCATTTCTGGCACAAGTTGTGGTGCATGCAACAGTACATAGAACGTACGACAGCGACAATTAAAGGGCCAGACGCCTAAAATTCTCTGTGCTAAGAGTCACGGTTTTGGGCTAGAGAGACTGTGTGGCTGCTGGTGTTTTTTTTTGTTTGGACATAGTAATGTCCTGGGTTAAGGCCGCAACTGAGATCTCCACTACATCAGCCTCCATGGAGGAACTAATTAAACACCTAGTGCAAGCAAATGCACAGCAGCAGCAGATCCAGAAGGAGGCTATGGAAGCTCAGCAGCAGACCCATAAAGAGGCTGTACAAGTGCAGCAGCAACTCATCGCACAGCAACAGCAAGCCCATGCAGAAGCCATGGCTCAACAGCAGCAGACCCATAAAGAGGCTCTGCAAATGCAGCAGCAACTCATGGTACAGCAGCAGCAGCAACTCATGGCACAGCAACAGCAAGCTCATATGGAAGCCATGAGGGCTCAGCAGGAAACCAACCGGCTGATGATTCAACAGCTGACCCAGGATATCCAGGCCCGGGAAAAGCCAGTGCCTCCAGTGACTAGTGACGTACATAATGCCCAAAGGAGCGTGAGGGAAGCGTTGCAAAAACTGACACTGGAGGAGGACGTCGAGACATACCTCACTGGGTTTGAGCGGTTGGCCAACCAAGAACAGCTACCACCGGGTCAATGGGCAGAGGTCTTAGCCCCATTTCTAACCGGGGAACCCCGGAAAGCTTATTGTGACCTTTCCCTCCAGGATGCTAACGAGTACCCAAAGTTGAAAGCAGAAATCCTGGCACGACTTGGGGTTACCATGGCGGTACGGGCCCAGCGGGTCCACCAATGGACTTATCGTACGGACAAGCCTACCAGGTCCCAGATGTTTGATTTATTTCATCTGGTGCAAAAATGGCTACAGCCGGATGTATGCACCCCGGCTCAGATGGTGGACCGAGTAGTCATGGATCGGTTCATACATTCCCTGCCCCGACCTATCCAAACCTGGGTGGCCCAAGGGGACCCGCAGTCAGTCGATAGCCTGGTGAGCTTGGTGGAACGATTTCACACTGCTGAGAACGCCCGAGGCCCTGCAGGAGTTCGAAAGTCCACCTACTGGGAAAGCCCAAAAAACTCAGAGAAACCAGGACAGCAGAGTCTTCAGCTGAGTCGCCCTAAAGGCAGGGTGGTACCAGAACCCGGGAAGCAAGGGGGACTCCGGGAGGTGGTTTGTTGGGGTTGCCATGCCCCAGGACATAGGGTTTCCCAGTGCCCCCATACTACGGAACCGATGGACTGCTCGGCAGGACGGCGGTCTTCCTTGTTTGCCCACACCGCATGTGGCGCGGTTCCCTGCATGGAGGTGGGGCCCCAATTCTGCCAAGTGACTGTCAATGGGACTCCGGTTTCAGGACTATTGGACTCGGGGAGTCGGGTTACGCTCCTCTCAGCTGCTATTACACATGAGGTGATCCCAGGGAAGAGCGTAGGGGTTACCTGTATTCATGGGGACACTAAGGGTTACCCAGTGGCTCGGGTAATCATGGAAACAGAGCAGGGAGTTAGGTCCCACCAGGTAGGGGTGGTCCCCTCCTTGATGTATGATATAATAATCGGGCATGATTTTCCATTGTTCTGGCCTCTGTGGGAACGGGCACTACCACGGAACCCATCGCCTACTCAGGAGCCCCTACAGCGTGCGGTCACCCCGTCGGGGACTGAGCCAGAGGGTGACCTAGGATTTCCCTTTTCTGTGTTAATTGGGGACAATGAGGGGGAAAACCCTGACGAGGTAGTCCCCGATTTAGAGGTGTCCCGGGAAAACTTTGGGTCGGCCCAACTCCGGGATGAGACGTTGAGAGAGGCCCGAAGGAGTGTAGTAGTAGTAAATGGGGTGCCCCAAGAGCCTGGGGTGGAAAAGAGGTACCCCCATTTTGCCATGAATGGGGATCTGCTATATCGGGTGACAAAACGTCGGGATGAGTTGGTAGAACAACTCGTAGTGCCTAAACCATACCGGAAGATGGTGATAGACCTGGCTCATTCCCATGTGTTAGGGGGGCACTTGGGGTCAGAGAAGACCCAGGAAAGGATCCTTCAGAGATTCTATTGGCCGGGGCTTTACCGACAGGTTCAGGACTATTGCCAGTCCTGCCCCGTATGCCAGATCACCTCCCCGGTAGCCCACTTCCGCAGCCCCCTGATACCACTTCCGATTATTGAGGTGCCTTTTGATAGAATTGCCATGGACTTGGTAGGACCCCTGGTGAAGTCAGCCAGAGGACATCAGTATATCCTGGTCGTGGTCGATTATGCAACCCGGTACCCCGAGGCAGTCCCACTCAGAAATACTTCCTCCAAGGGCATAGCCAAGGAGTTGTTTCAGATGTTTTCCAGGGTTGGGATACCTAAGGAAATTCTGACTGATCAGGGGACCCCGTTCATGTCGAGGGTGATGCAGGACCTCTGTAAAGTGTTAAAAGTTACCCACCTCCTTACCTCTGTTTATCATCCACAAACAGACGGGCTGGTCGAACGGTTTAACAAGACCCTGAAGGCTATGTTAAAACGAGTAGTTGAAAAGGATGGTCGAGACTGGGATTATCTACTACCCTATCTGCTGTTTTCCATCAGGGAGGTGCCCCAAGCATCCACAGGTATTTCCCCATTTGAGTTGTTATATGGCAGACACCCCAGGGGGTTGTTGGATGTTGCCAAGGAGACCTGGGAAGGGGAGGTCACTCCGTATAAGAGTGTAATAGAGCAAATCTCCCAGATGCAGGAGAGAATAGCCCAGGTGATGCCTATTGTGAAGGAGCATCTTCTGCAGGCTCAAGAGGCCCAGGCAAGGGTCTATAATAGGTCAGCCCATCTCAGGCAGTTTAACCCGGGAGACCGAGTTCTGGTGCTGGTACCCATAGTAGGAAGCAAGTTTCTCGCAAAATGGCAAGGGCCATATGAGGTAGTCGAAAAAGTGAGCGAAGTGAATTACAGGGTACACCAACCAGGCAGGAGGAAGCCCTACCAAGTGTATCATGTGAATCTGTTAAAACCCTGGAAAGATAGGGACCCGCTAGAAGCCCCGTGCGCTGTGGCCCAACGGATGCCAGCCATTGAGCAGGTTAAAGTGGCGGAGACCCTGTCGCCATCTCAGAAGCAGCAGTGTAAACAGTTGCTTCTACAGAATAGAGATTTATTTACAGAATCCCCAGGTCGAGCATGAGATAATCACTGACCCCCAGATAAGGGTCAATTTAAAACCCTATAGGGTACCTGAGGCTCGCAGGGAAATCATTGCAAAGGAGGTCCAAAGGATGTTGGCCCTAGGGGTAATCGAGGAATCAAAAAGTGGGTGGTCTAGTCCCATAGTCCTCGTCCCGAAGCCCAATGGGGAATGGCGATTTTGTAACGACTATTGTAAACTAAACAAGGTGTCTAAGGTAGATGCCTACCCCATGCCCAGGGTAGATGAATTGATAGAGAGACTGGGTCCAGCTCGGTATATCACGACCCTGGACCTTACCAAAGGGTATTGGCAGATTCCATTGTCAAAGGAGGCTAGGGAGAAGACCGCATTCTCCACGCCTGAAGGGTCTTTTCACTATTTTCGGATGCCTTTTGGCTTACAGGGAGCCCCGGCCACGTTCCAGAGGGCCATGGACCGGGTGTTGCGTCCCCACAGGAAATATGCGGCAGCCTATCTGGATGACATAGTCATTTTTAGTCAGGACTGGGAAAGTCATCTGTCTAAGGTTCAGGCTGTCCTGGAGGCGTTAAGGAAGGCAGGTTTCACGGTTAACCCCAAACAAGTCGGCCATAGGGATGGAAGAAGCCCGGTACCTAGGGTACATCGTGGGGCGAGGAGTGATCAAACCCCAACTTAATAAAGTGGAGGCCATCCAAAGCTGGCCCCGTCCCCAGAACAAAAAACAGGTCAGGGCGTTCCTGGGAATTGTGGGGTACTATAGACGGTTCATTCCCAATTTCGCAGAGATAGCGGTACCCCTCACCGACCTGACAAAAGGAGCCAAGTCAGCCGCAATTAAATGGTCCCCAGATGCTGAAGGGGCCTTTCAAAAACTAAAGTCAGCCCTCTGTAGGCAGCCCGTGTTGGTTGCCCCGGATTTTTCCAGGGAATTTGTGGTTCAGACAGATGCGTCAGATGTGGGATTAGGGGCTGTGTTGTCTCAGGTAGTAAATGGAGAAGAGCACCCGGTAAGCTATCTGAGCAGGAAGCTGTCCCCGGCAGAGAAGAATTACTCCATAATCGAAAAAGAGTGCCTAGCCATTAAGTGGGCCCTGGATTCCCTGCGTTACTACCTACTGGGGCGCAGGTTTAGGTTGGTGTCAGATCATGCCCACCTCAGATGGCCAAGAGAGAAGAAAGGGAAGAATGCTCGGGTCACTCACTGGTTCTTGGCCCTACAAGATTTTAACTTCTCGGTAGAACATAGGCCCGGAAAGCTACAGGGTAATGCAGATGCCCTGTCGAGGGTGCACTGCATGATGAGTAAAGGTGCCCAGAATCACGGTCTTGGGCAGAGGGGGGGGGGGTATGTAAGAGGACAGAAGGGATTGTGATAGACCAGAGATATGTGTCAGCAAAGACCCTGGCATTGGTGAGGTGAAAACCTGTAATTTCATGTGTCAGCAGCGGTAGGTTGCTGACACATGTTTTTTTGTTAGTATGCTTGCAGAGCAAATAGTCTGGGTCTGGTTTTCACAGGAGCAGTCATAGAGTTGGGTGTTTGACTGCTCCCACATCTTCAGGGTCCAGGCCAGAGTTTGGCAGCTGTATGTAAGTCTGGAGATCAGGTGGAGTGTGTGTAATTGATTGTCTGTGAAGCTGGGAGAGTGCAGCAGAAGATCCCAGGAACAGACTACACGCCAGTCTCAGCGGGAGACAAGGAAGCCTGGAGGCTTATCTGGACACAGGACTGTAAGTGTCCCACACAGACTGTGTAAGACTGTTTTGTTTTACTTCGTTTTGGCTGAAAATTAAGCCCGTTTATGTTGCTGGGTGTGTTGGAGGCTGAAATAAAGCCTGTTCGCCTAAACAGATTTAAAGACTGGTCCTGTCTTACCATACCACCGAACGGATCCTTACTATATATATATATATAATATATATATATATATATATATATATATATATATATATATGTGTGTATATATACACATATATATGTGTGTGAAGTGTTGCTACTATGGCTTTGAGCTTAAATAGTATGTGGAATATATTTCTGTTTTAAGACCTGATGCCCATACGTTGCTTGCATTTAGACTTTAATTATGATGCATTGCTAATAGGAAGGCATTTAAGACTCTTTGAAGCATGAGAAATACATATAAATAGCTGCCTGTATAAAACTGACGCAAAACATGGTGTAGTATATGTTAAAAACTCTCCCGTGTTGCTCTTGTCTTTGCCCTCATAACGGGTGCTGAAAAATGACTAGGTCCGGTGTTTGGTTTACTGCCCATGTGCGATCTTGCCTCTAATGCATGTACGCGAGATGTCCTGTGTGTTCGAAGCCTTACTTTGGCTCGTGAGATGCACTGCTCCGCTTGTGATGGGTCTGGAGTGACAGAAGAGGATGTCTTAGGCTACGTCTCCACTGCACACGTTTTTCAGTCGTTTTTCAGCATTTTTCATTTTCTGAAACCGCTGAAAAAACAACTGAAAACAGGTCCCATAGACTTTAATTTACTATGGAAGTCTGTGTAAAGAGCTGGACGTTTTGTGGCGTGTTTTTGGACACTTCTGCTGAAAAACTGCCCAGGTGTTTAAAAAAGGTATGTGAATTTTGTATACATTAAAAACGACCCAAAAACCAGACCAAAAACCTCAACAAAAAACTGATAACCATCCAAAAAACGTTTCCTCCAACTGCACGCAGCGTTCCTCTAATCCTCAATTCCTTCACAAATGGTCTGCTAGTGCAAGTTTGACCTTTCTTGCCTCTCTCTACCTGGTCATCACCTTTTTTCCATACTGGTTCTCCAGTCTTTATACATCTAGTGATCTATTGATGAAGGTTGCTTGGCCAACCGACACATCTACATAGAAGATCACGTTGTTCCAGTCTGCATATCCTTCTTATTGTAATATGTATGGAATTTATTCAATGTAAACTACACTTGTATCTACTTTATACTTATAAATATATAAATAGTATTAAGCATCCCTGTCTTTTTAACTCAATGCAAGTGAATAACATACTGCCCCTCCCCAAAGTCTTTGCATCCTAGCAAAATCTTTGGTTTTGGATGTTATTGCAGTTTCTGATGGGAATTTAGCCCCTTAATAGTCATATAGTTATGTGCACTAGGACAAAATCTATAAAGAGTTATATGGATGGCATTGCAGGAGCTAACAACCCCTAGGTTTTTTGAGAGTTGATAAGATATCTGAGCAACAACTTAAGAACTTATAAAGCAAGGATTACCAAAAAGTCACAATATTTCAGTAGTAAACAAAAGTTACCATTTTGGGTATAGTTAGTGTAGGCATTAAACACTTCACCTTTTTCTAGTTATGGCCTGGCCAAGACCACACCTAGATTGTGTCAGTGAGTCAGATGTGACTTGAGGAATGCTAGATTATTTTTATTATTATTACTATTTATTTTAGAGCGCCATTAATTCCAGGGTACTGCTCATTCGAGGGGTGGGGGGTGTTCGAATTCTGGGTACGCTCCAAACTGAACAGATACAATGTTTTTTATTTTATTGCTAGACTTCTACATTTCTATTCATCACACATTTTTTTTATTAATATCCTAAATATAGACGCAACTGTTTAGCCTTTCAAAATATAAATACTGGAAACAGATTTGAAGAATACAGATGTGTAATACTGGGAATTTACCCCACAATTTTTTTTACTTCTAGTGGAATTTTTAAAAATACAGGATATTGAGGATCACATATAATCTCCTCGTTATTTTCTATTTCACATCTGTTTTGTTCATGTGATACATATTTGTTATGTTACATAATATGAAGTGTTTTAAAATCTGTAACTTCAAAACCAATATTGGTACAATACATGGTTTCGGAATGTTTATAGGTGGCATCAAAGGGTAACGTTTTTCGTGTAGGGGTATCTGAGATAAAAAAAAATAATAATATAGTGCCAACAGTTCCTTAGCATCTTATAATTTAAAGGAGACATATACAAATAAAATCACACATTACAGAATAAGGGCTTGTTCACATGGAGTATACACTCCGTGTTGCAAGCGCTTTTAGGATCGGTCTTTTGGGTCCGCACTGTCGGTCCCCAAGATGGATCTAAACAATTAGCAGTGAGATTATCACTGCTGTCTATGCCGAACACGGAGCGGCGTTCATATGAGAGATTGCCACTGCATGTTTCAAAAGCGCAGCTCAGCTCCGTCTTGAAAACAATTGACAAGAATTTTCAAGATGGAGCCGAGCTGCGCTTTTGAAACATCCAGCGGTGATCCCTCATGTGAACGCCGCTCTGTGTTCGGCATAGACAGCAGTGATAATCTCACTGCTAATTGTTAGATCCGTCTTTGGGACCAACAGAGAGGACCCCAAGATGGATCCTAAAAGCGCTTGTAACACGGAGTGTATACTCCGTGTGAACAAACCCTAACAAACCAACAATACTAACTATAGGCTCCGCTCACAAGAACTTACAATCTACAGTATGGAAAAATAGGACTGAAACAAGAGGTGAAAGATACTTTTAAATACCCTTGACGATAGTACCT
Source organism: Phyllomedusa bahiana (assembly GCA_025379985.1). Classification (NCBI taxonomy): domain Eukaryota; kingdom Metazoa; phylum Chordata; class Amphibia; order Anura; family Hylidae; genus Phyllomedusa; species Phyllomedusa bahiana. Next base: position 16,857 of record JAODAL010015963.1, on the reverse strand, counting down.
TACTCAACCCAGGATTTCACCCACACACTCACATGTAAATACAAAATTGAAATGGATCTGCCATGTCTCCTATTCTATCTGAAAACAGTATAAGGCAGATGGGGAGGTGCTGAGCGCATAGATAAATTGATTCAGTTTTTTTCTTTCAAGAAGTTGGTTAAATGCTGCCAGGACTCATGGAGAGTTAAAATTGACTGCATGTGGTTCCCTCCATCATTGTTGTCTCCATAACTCCCATAGACTTCAGAGGATAGGACAATGTGCATGCATGGCTGCAGTAGGGTTTTAGTTGGGTTTCAAGTCACAGAGGTGGAATGGGAACCCCAACCAATTTTCAGCCAGAGGGCCCACACCAATAATCATTTGTCCCTACTTGCCTATGTAAATCCTTCATTGAAGGGTGTTATTTTGAAAAAGGCTTAATCAATAAAAACTCTTATTCTGCATATGACCAATTCAAAGTATTAGTATATTTGTGATTTAGAGCTTGATGAGTCACAGTGCAAGTCAACTTTTTAAATCTATGATCTGGACTTTGCCTACAAATGCAGATATGCTGGTAAGCCCCAAGTGAGCAGAGCCGATCGTATTGCCCCAGTAAACATCTGTAGCCATACTTTTCATACTCTTGAACTATAAATAATTGTAAATTCAAGGTTTTGACACTTGTAAGGCCTGGTTTACATCTGTACAAGAGGTTCTATTTGGAGTTTCGAGTGCAGGTTCAGTCAGAAATGACAGAAAAAATAGTGCAGCACACAGTGCTATTTTGTCAGTTGTAACGACAGTACCAGGACACAAACCTGATGGACCCCAATGTAGTCAAAGGGGATGGTCGAGTTCTGTTTATGGACCTGCTGAAGCTCTGGAACCTGCAACACAGATGTGAACCAGGCCTAAGTTGTTTCTAATGAAGAAAAAGTTTGACATATGTATTTGGTAAAGGAGCAACATATTACTGCTGTGGCCAGCATCTGACTTTGTTGTCGCATGTTCTTAGAAAGAGCACATTCCACTTGGACAGAAACTGTGTAGCTCTGTTACTGTATGTGAGAAAAATAATTCAACATGTGTTCCTTTAGTGGCACAAGTAACATTATGCTGCCCAGCTCACATAGACAACCGTCATCACAAATTAAGTGTCATAGAAACTAAACTTGTAGAGAACTATGGGATCAGTTTTTTTATCAGTTTCCCTTTGCCAATTTTGTACCAGGTCTGAGGTACAATGGACTGAAAATAATTGTTGAGGCCCAACAGTGGAGTTGATTCTTGAAGGCCGCCCTATACCTCTGTACATGACTGCACATACTGTACATGACTCCTGCACTCTGCCTCTATGTTTGCCTTTCTCCCTGAAACAGTCCCATGCCTGCCATGCCTAGGGGCTCACCAGGGGTTTCCTCTGTCCCCCTGTGGGTCAATCCAAGCCTACATCTGATCACTGTAAAGTGCCAAATGGCTTCAGTGTGTGAACAGGTTCAATGTCCTGTGTGTTTTTAATTTTTCGATGAGCTTGGTAAATTCACACTAGCCTGATGAGCGGATGTCCATTAGCTGGAGAATGAACATATATAAGGTGACAGTATAATTGCCACTAACCTCTTTTTGTGATTATATAAATAAAAACCCAATTCGAAAAAAAGTTAGGATGCTGTATAAAATGTAAAACATGAATGCAATGATTGACAATTTTTACAGCCATATTTTATTTCCTACAGAACATAGAATCTACATCAGAAGTTGAAAGTTAGACATTTTTTTTATTTCATTTGAAATTTTTAGATGCAGTTTTTTATAGATTGGTGAACCTCTTACCCACTTTACTCCTGAGAGACCTTGCCTCTCTAACAATCTCTTTTTGTATGCTTAGTCATGTGACTAGCTGTCTCAACTTTTTGAAATGTGTTGCTGCTATCAATTTCTAAATGAGTTCTTTTTTTAATAAAACAGTAAAATGTCTACCCTTTAACTATAGATATGTGTTCTTTTGTGAATCATATATAGCTTTAAGAAACTTCCAAATCAATGCATTCTTGTTTTTTTTTTACATTCTACACAGCGTCCCAATGTTTTTAGAATTAAAGTTGTACATAAAATAAAAATGTTAAAAATATATTTAGTTAAATCTTTTTGCTATTAATGTTTTCTGATTAATGTTTTATGATATATAAGCCCAAATCATTGAGGTCATATTTGTTTGTATTTCACACGTTTCTGTTTCTGTGCTATGTATCTGTAAGTTTCGCACTAACACAATACCCACATGAAATGACATAGGAGCAGGTTTACATGTTTACATCTATGACTTTGTCTAGCCATTTGTCGCTGCCGCTGTCTTGAGGGACTGAACCTGTCACTTGACATTGTCCATAGCACAAAATAAATGTGCACTGTGTCTGCCGACACTGTCAGGTCAGACATCATATCCCAGAGTTCAGAGAGAATAGAAGAGCAGACAAGATCAGATCTTCCGCCAGCATTCGAAAGTCATGAGGCTTTGATCCTGAAGCTTTGAAGCAGAAACACATTGATCCTCATCTGTCTCACAACAGACCAAAGTGACCCAATGACAGCAGCATGTTTAATAGGTTAACAGAATAATTGCATCCAGCAGCAACATTTATTAATGAGTCTTACTTAATATGCAAAAGAGTCCTTGACATATTTGAGCTACTGACCCAATTCAGCTGTATATTTAAAATTTGTAAGCAACACTGCATTCTAAAACCTATAGGTCAGAGTCATTATTGGTTGGTCGTAAGATAGATATATATGAGATAGTTTCCTTGTTCTATGTAGAGTTTAATCTTTCTCTATTCGCCATGTGCACCTTTTAAAACAATCACATGACAAATAGGCAACCCTGCTTATCACAAGATTTGTTAAAAAGTTACTAAAGTAGAGGTGGACTTCTTTCTACTCAAAAGAAAGATCAAAATGTCCAACTTTTTATTATATGATATAAAAAGGATGTCAATAGTGCAATGAAAAGCTATCTAAAAATTATAAATTGGTAGTATCAGCTTTCCTTTTCCAGCAGCCGACAGAGACTCAGTCTGGCCAGTGTAAAATGCAAGATGGGATAACCCGTTTAAATACATATGTACACAAATACAGTGTGCTTTTACACCCCATGTTGTATTTGCATTCAGTCACAGCATTTAAAGAAAGTGTCCTATCAGAACAGCTCTCTTCCATATGCCCTATTAGAAGCTCCATTAGAATAAAAGCACATCATATAGGCAAATGGTTCTCTTCTCTTTTAGGAATATCAGCGAGCCACACCAAATCAGGGCTATTTAAACCATAGTGGAGATGGTACTGTTACATGGGACCCTGGTAGCAGGGCCGCCAAACAGCATCACTAGTTTAAACTGTATCTATGTCATCACAACACAGATTAAGTTGAAAACTATGGCGAAGCAGGGAGCCATTGGTTCCCTGCCCCACCATTTTCTGAAGTTGGCCACTGGATCTTGTCTAGTTTGATTGTACTTTTGGTCGGTCTGATGATATTGAGGTCCCATGTTCTAAAAGGGAAGAAGCTTAAAGGGGTTGTCTCACTATAGGTTTTCAGCCTACCTCAGTGTTTCTGTGACCATAGGATTTTTGAATTCAGTGGCGTGCTTCTTATCTGCCTCTCTCCCTCCCGCTTTTCCCCTCCCTGCACCCTGGTGCTCGCTCCCGATTCGAAGTCTCAGTCATTCAGATTTAGCATTGGGATCATGTTCTAGGGAAACTACATGAGAGTTTACTGCCTAATGCGTCCTGCTCAAAGTTTTACCTGATCCACTAAATACAGTGGAGGAAAGAAGTAATAAACTTTACTGTGCCCATCCTAGATCATGGAAATCCAGAGTAGCAGAAAGCACACAGACGGCTATCCTCCTCTCCTCTGACTTCAGTAACTTCTATACAGCGGGGGAGGGAGGCGTGTTCTGCTGCCAGGGTTAACCCTGTGTGTGCCTGCCTAGATCTGCTGCCAGCTGCTCACTGCTGGATCAGCCGCACTGTGCTGCTGCTGTGGCCGAGCTCTTGCTGTTCCTCTCCACAGAGTCAGGAGACAGTAGGGAGAGGGCTGATCTATGAGTGTGGAGCCGAGAAGTCTGTGAAGCTGTGTATGCTATCATTAGCATACAAATCTCCACAGACTGTCAGGGCTAGGCGGCGCTTAGCTTTTGGGGAGCAACAGTCTGCAGCAACTGGTTTGCGACCTTGCCCTGATAGACAGTCTGCTGGTAGCTCTGTCAGTGACAGAGGCCCAGCCACTCCGGACAGGGGGCGTGTCGCACCAGCCAATGGGAGGACCCGGAGGCTGCTCCAATCAGCTGCAGGGGCAGTATCCGGGAATCCAACTTAAACTCCTTGCAGGCTGAGTGCAGCGCTTGTGATATTCTCCTGGCTGTCTATTACCTGTGCTATAGTTTGTTGTTTTGCTTATCCATGTACCAAACCTCTGCTTTTTTCCTGACCCTATCTTGCACTCTGATTTTGTACCTCGCTCCCGTTTGGTTTGATCTTGGCTTGTTTACGTTCTCTCTATGGTTCCGTTTTGTGGCTTGGCGTTCCTGATTGGCTTTTGACCCGGATTGTTGACTCTTCTTCCTCCTGACGGCCCCAGCACTTTAGCAGCGCAGGGACTGTCGCCCAGTTGGCGTCTGCCGCCTAGGGCAGCACGTCAAGTAGGCAGGGACAGTGGGCTGGGTTCCAGTCAGGGCTCACTGTACCTCCCTTGATGTGACACGGACATTGGACATCACAAGCAACAACAACACTGCTATGTTCCGTCCTCCCATCAGAACAGACACAGGGCAGCTATCATCACACACTATCTGTGCCCCTCCTCCGTTCAGAACGGAGCACAGGCACAGTATAGAGGATGACATACATGCAGTGTTTCTGTGCAGCCGGCGTGTCTGTAAAGCTGTGCTATACTAATACAGCAGAGCAGGGCGCACACAAACTCATCAATAACAAGACGGAGTTGCTCTGTGCACGCTCCCGTCTCTGACCTGTATTGAGATGCTGCTGATGTCACCAGCGCCAGCAGCCAGTGAGAGAAAGACAGCAGATCGGTGGCTATAGTGATCAGAGGAGCTGATGCAGCTCCTATTACAAGGAATATCTAAAAATCAGTAGGACATTTTTAATCAACACCTATTGCAAAACAGCTTGTTTTTTAAAGATCTTTAGATTAAAAACCAATCATTGTAGAGAGACAACCCCTTTAAGCAAAAGAGCTGGAGAGAAAGAAGATGCTGCAACTGTAAACTACTGATGTGGGGGAAGGTAATGAGAGGATTGAGAATAAGAGAAGACTAACCTGCGAGGGAGAAGGGGATAACAAGTTTAATAAGTTGGAAAAAAACATAAATCCAACAAGTCTAATCTATATGGATGTAGCAGAGTTTAACTTAATAGTGATATCACCGATTTTCATAGTATCTAATCTAAGAACTCAACAAAAACCATTAGAAAGAACTGAAAAAGTTAAGTTAGCATTCTTGTGCCATGATATTATGGTACATTATCTGTTAAGTTTAGGTTTGCTATATCTGTAGATCTACCATGTTGACCCAGATGAAATCAAATGCCACTATAATGTGGACATTTGACCAATACTTGGAACAATTCCTTCCAAATGTCAAATATTACCAAAATAAATCACTGGATTAAAATACCATGTCCAGAAATCTGGTACCCATAAACTGTAATATTTTTTTTTTAGAAAGCCCTTATTGAATTTGGTTAAGAAATCAAGCATTATAACAGCCTGTGGGGAAGAGGTCAATGGTCTCACTGCTCTTACAGTAAAGAATCTCTATCTATAATGATGGAGATGCAGACAATGCACCCTTGTCATGGTTACAGGCTTACTTATAAAACTGATGTACTTTCCATTTATGTATTTTTAGATTATAATTAGATTGCTGCTAAACCAATTTTTCCAAAAATAAATTCTAAATAGAATTGTTTTTAAAATGAATAATGACTGTAGACATTGTAAGTCTATTCGCAATGTTCAGGAGGAGGGGCACACATAACACCTTTACACTGGGCCCACCAATGTGTAGAATAAAATGGCCCTGCTAAGGTTATGAAATAGATGGAGATCCAATTATCTGCATGAGTGCTATGGAATATTATTGGCAGTCACCCACAGTTCACCCTTGGCAATAACGGCTGATTGTAAGGGAGCTTTAACAGCCAGATCAGCATTTAGAAAAGGTTTTGTTAGAGACGTACTAAAACATCTCAAAAAAATAGAATATCTTTGAAAAATTAATATATTCAAGTCAGAAAGAGAAACCCATGTATTGTAAAAAGTCATTACATGCAGAACCGTGTATTTCAAACGTTTATTTCTATTAATGGGGATGGTTATGGCTTACAGCTAATGAAAACCCAAAATTTAGTATATCAGAAAGTTATAGTAGTGTATAAGTAGTGTATAAGACCAATCCAAAAATTAATTGTAATACAGAAATGTTGATCTACTGAAAGGTATGTACAGCTTATGTACTCAATACTTTGTAGGACTCCTTTTGCAGGAATGACTGCATCAATGCAGCGTTGCATGGAGGCGATCAGACTGTGGCACTACTGAGGTGTTAATGAAACCCATGTTTCCTTGATAGTGCCCTTCAGCTCGGCTGCATTGTTGGTTCTGATGTTTCTCATTTTCCTTTTGACAATATCCTATAGATTCCCTATGGGGTTTAGGTCAGGCGAACATTCTGGTCAATCAAACACAGTGATACACTGGTTGTTAAAGCAGGTATTCTTACTTTTGGTAGTAGGGTTAGGTGCCAGGTCCTGCTGGAAAATGAAATCAGCATCTCCATAAAAGTTGTCAGCAGAGGAAAGCATGAAAAGCTCTACAATTTCCTAGTAGACGGCTGCACTGACCTTGGACTTGATATAACACAGTGGACCAACACCAGCAGATGCCCCTCCCCCCAAACCTCACTACTGTGGAACCTTCACACGGGAAAAACAAGCAATTTGGGATTGGCTTCCCATTCTTCCTTCAGACCGGGGATTTTTTTTCCCACATAAAAATTCAAAATTTTCTTTCCCCAAAAAACATTATTTTTGGACACTGACACTTCCCCTTTTTTCTCCTTGACCCAGGTAAAACACTTCTGCCAGTGTCTCTGGGTCATGAGTGGCTTGACACAAGGAGTATCACAATGGTAGCCCATGTCCCTGATTTGTCTGCGTGTGGTGGAAGCACTAAGTCCAGCCTCAGTCCACTCATTTTAAATCTCTCCCAAACTCTTGAATGGCCTTTTCGTTACACTCCTTTCTGCAGTCATCCCTGTTGCTTGTGCACCTTTTTTCTACCTCACTTATTATTTCCACAAATTTTCTTTAATATCTTTGATACAACACTTGAACCCCAGCTTTTTTAGCAATGACTTATTCGGACAACTGTCAATGCAGTCTTTCCCCATGATTGTGTAGCCTACTGAACCAGACTGAGGGACCATTAAAAGGCTTAGGAAACCTTTCTGTGTGACACCATGAATCAACATTATTGACCTTTCTCACATTATTCTAATTTTCTGATACACTGAATTTCATGTTTTCATTAGCTGTAAACCATAATCATCCACATTACAATAAATAAAAGCTTGAAATCTATTGCTCTCTGTGTAACGAGTCTACATAATATATGGGTTTCTTATATGATGCAATCTAGCCAATGGGTCATGCAATATGTATTTGGGCAAAATATTATGGGGCGACATTAGATTTTTTTGGGATTAGACACCAAATTTTTTTGCACATAATAGTGGGAGAATGGGCTGAATCATAACCCGCTCTACTGTGGGTCAAAATCATGCGCATTCTAGCACGTAACATTTCTGCTCAGGTATCCACTTTTTAAATTGGTTTACCTGTTCCGCAGTAATGCGCCTGGATTTGCCTACGGGGAAATATAAATGTGTAGCTGCGTACGGTTGTAGTGTGACACACCTCCAGCATGCCCCCCGGATCTCAGGACCATTACAAAGTGCCATGGACGCTCTGTAATGCACCTAATATCAGAGTGAGGCTGTTTTACAAATATAGTGAACAGGGCTGCGCTAGATCCGGGCTGAAAAGACCCCGATTTTGGGCAGCCCCCTTCATACATCACCCTATATGTTTTACCCCGCACTTTACAATTATGGTGCTATATGGACTTTGTATCACTTTCCAAGACAATAAGGCAATATTTCTCCCTTCTGATGGGCCTTGGACTTGTTGGTAGGTCTCACTTGTTTCCAAGTAGCTCTAGTAATTGTTTAAGGCCAAACAAAATGTCTGTTTTTACCCGAAAGCCCCTAGGTCTGCCGGGGCGATTTATGCTTAAAAATTTTTTTTTGGAAAAATCAATCTTATATGCCCTATATGTCTATGAACAAAGGCATGAGTCATGTCAAATGTCCAATCCAGATATTTTACACTGACAATTGTGCTATTTCTTTACAAAAAACTTTTTTGATTTCCCTGAAAAAAGTGTTTATCTTGTCAAGCAATGCAGCTCATTAATGTGACGTAAAAGAGAAAAGTCAGAACCCCATGCCTTTCAGAAAAGTTTTTTTGAACTGGATACTTGAATAAATGTTACGTGTCAATTAGATTTGGTTTTCTTGCATATATTTTTATCCTCTAGGTTGCCCTGTGGCTTTTAAATGTATTTACTTTAATTCAGTTTCTTTTCATTATAAGTGAACCTTTTTGCTGTGTGCTAAAAGCACTATAACACAATTTACTGGGCAGCATCCCCCTTGATTTTTCGTTCGGAATCTGTAAGTGTTGATGCATTTTACCATAAACCCCCGTACAAAAGGTTCATATTATAAAACTAGCAGTGCAATTGCTGGAGTACTAAATGCATGAGGAAAATGACCTGTAGGACAAATCTAAGGCCCCATTTGTGCCCTCCCGTTGCAATCCCATTTTTTTAATAGAAGCCCCTTGATGTATCAAGATCGGAAAATTTCTGCTGTTTAGAAAAACCATTTGACAAGAATTCTTTTTAATGTTTTTAATCCGTTTTTAATGACAAAGCATTGAAAATATCCATTTCCATTATTTTAATTAAATCCAGGATATATTTAAAAAACTCTTCTCTGTGTACATTTTCCTTAAAATTATTTTAACAATTATATTTATTTATAATTTTCATTATCAATGTATTTATTCCAAGATGGAAATGACTTTTAGGATCCAGAATGTAGATCTTTTTGCAAAGTATCAATCAAGCCTCACTAATAAGGGTGAGTTCACATGGCGATAGTGCGGGTCCCTTGTTGCCCTTCCCTGCTTTAAAAATAAAGAGCACTGGTCACTGTGTATTTTCAACAGCACTTTCGCCCAGCTCCCAATCAATGAGGCTATGTTTTCCGTTTTGCGGGGGGCCTTGAGGCGCCAATTACACTCCGAAGTATGCCCCACAAATATGCGGTGTGAACAAACCCTAACACCATGTCCATTAATCCTGCACTCAGTCTTCTGCATCACTGACGTTTAGGAGAATCCTATTGTATGACTTTATTCCAAATTTCTTGAGTGCTATAGACTGATACATTACATTAATTTGTCATTGGTTGACAAAACGTCAGACATAAGCTTTAGGTTGGTGATCTCCAGAGTATTCCATATGTATGGGCAAAAATTCTGAGGCCATTGAATTCTTGTCCACATACATTGGAGGGGAGGAGGGCTCTTCTCTTACCTTTTTGGACCACTCCCTTTACATGTTTGTAACATACCACCAATTGTCCCAATCAGTAAAGCCCGAGTCAGTTCAGGTATTTGATATGTTTTATCTCCAGCTCTTCTACTGTGAAGCCTTTGGATACCTGCATCAGCTGGCTTGAGACAACCCCTGATGTATAAATGTGTGCTCTTAGGGTGATGATACAGCGTTTTTGGTTAGCCTTCTTAGATGCGTATTTGGATCCGTGTTTCGGGCCTAAAACGGACCCAAACATGGATCTAACAATGTCCAGTGTGATTTACATTAGTTTCAATGTAAAACACACATCAGCATTCAGACGATACGTGTTTTACATGCGTTTTTCTGATGTGTCTTTCGGATCCGTTCGAAGACTTGTCATGTCAATTCTTGATCCGTTTGATGCAGCAGACTACCTATTTAAAACTATAGGGTGCATTTCTGCTGCAGCAAAAATGCAGCCAAACACGCACCTGCTTTGTATGTTGGATACATTTTGGATGCATTTTATGCAGCACTTCTTAATTCATTTTTCGGATTGAAAATGTATCCAAAAACACTGTGTGAACATACCCTTATAAAGAATTCTATTCAGGGAGTGAATAATTTCAAAAATGCCCTAGTGATTAAGACTGGAACTTTGTGTTGAATTTGCAGAAAAATACTTGTTATGTTAATTGTGTTGAGCTACTTTAAGGGCTTATTCACACAACGCTTTGGATCCTTTTTACGGATCCGCTTTTGACAGTTGAAAAGCGCATCCGGAATGCGGATTCGAAAAACGCAGCAGTTGACACTTTACTTGGATCCGTTTTCAATGCTTTCTCACCTGCGTTTTACGCATCCGCTTTTCGGAGGGTTTTTTTAGTCTCTTCTCTCATTGACCCTCCCGCTCGCATCATTCATTGTTTCCCTTGCCCGCCCCCCATTTATTGATGCCCCTGCCCCACTCTTTCATTTTGATTTTCCCCCGCCCTCTATTCATTGTTTTCCCCCTTTTGCCCCTCTTTTCATTGTTTTCCCCTGTGCACCTTTTTCATTGACCCCTTGCCCGACCTTATTCATTGTTTTCCCCCCCCTGTCGCCCCCCTATTCTTTGTTTTTCCCTGCTGCCCCTTTTTTCTTTGATCCCCTGCCCGCACCTTTTCTTGATTCCTGCCCGAAACCTTATTCATTGATCCCCCTCCCCGCCCTTTTTTTGCCCTCCTGCCCCACCCCTTCATTGACCCTCCCCCCACCTCTATTCATGATTCCCTGTTCCCCCTCTTTTCTTGATTCTTGCTCGCACCTCTTTCATTGCCCTCCTCCCCGCCCTCTATTCATTGACCCCCGGGCCCCACTTATTATTGACCCTCCCCCCCCCACCTTATTCATTGATCCCCTGCCGCACCTCCATTCATTGTCTCCTGCCCCCCCCCTTTCATGATCCCCCCCCGCACCTTTTTCATGTTTCTCCCCGCCCCTCCATTACGGTTTCCCCTGCCCCCTTCCGTACATGTGCTCAGCCCCGTGATCCCCGGGCCCACCCCGTCCCGTCCTGCGCCGACCCACCTGAACCCCGCTCCCCTCGACCCCCTCCCCCTCACTGCGCTTTTCGCACCCGCTTTCAGGTGCAGAGGCGCTGATCGTCCCGGAGTGGGAGGCTTTTGGAAAGGGTGCCAAAAGCGGGATCCTTATCTTATGGGTTTTTACTTGCGAAAACCGAATAAGAATTGTGTCAATTTTAAAGGGAGGGAAAAACGAGTGGGGAGACCCCTCAAAAGGCATCGTGATCTCTGGGAAACAGAGTTGGTTTTTTGCCATTTTATCTTTTTAATACATGCAATTTTTGGGATCCTTTTTGCGGATGTAAAAGGATCACAAAAACGTTGGTAAAACCCCCCAAATTGTTTTTGTTTTTATTTTTTTTTTAAACAGCAAAAGTTTATGAATTTTACAAAAAACCTAACTTGCAATGGGGGTTAAATTTTTTTTACAATAACACTTTTTTAAAACCATTTAACCCCTTAATCTGCAGGCAATAATAACCTGATCTATAGGGTTAGGGGAGTCCTGAAAACCTTTTTGGGGATTTCCCCCCATAACATGATTGTAGGGTGCCAATGATTCTTATGGCATTGTACAGCCTAGCAAAGACCCTTAGTTCCATCATCTTAGTACACCTTTTAGACCCTGCCAAGGGTAAATCCTAAAGATTTGAACCCAATGTGGAGGCCCGGGCCTAGGGAAAGGGGCTTTGCCCGGAGGGGTGGGGTGGGCCCCGGGCCCCGGTCGGAGCACCCGTGAGGGGGCCGGGCCCGGTTTTCCCCCCCCATGGCGGGGCCGAGTGCCGTCGCCGCAAGGGGGGCAATGGTGCTATTGCCCGGACCCCGTGCCAGGGGGCCCGAGAGGCCCCCCCTCACGGCGGGGGTATGACCCAGCCATGAAGCACCCGGGCCCACCCCTGCACCGCGCGGTGCAGGCAGCAGCCGAGGGTTGAACATCTGGGATCTTTGATCCCGTTTTTCAGCCCCCAGGAGGCCCCCGGGGGCGCCGATGTGATGCGTCATCAGGCTTTTCCCGGGCCCGCCCGGGGTGGCGGCCGTTTGGGGACGGACTTGGGAAGAGGAGGGAAAAAGACTCGGAAAGAAAGTTCTTTTTATTTTTTAAACTATTACGCCCCTGTTGGGATTACCCCCCTGGCCTGTGGGCTAATCCCCCCGGGCCCCGCCTGGCCCTTGTATACCCCGTGGCCCTCCCTGGCGCTATATCCCCCCTGGCCTCCCTGGCCCTTGTATCCCCCGGGCCCTGCGGGCCCTTGTTACCCCGGGGCCCTTGTTTCCCCCCTGGTTTCCCTGGCGTTTTATACCCCCCTGATCCCGGGTTGTATACCCCCTGGTCCTCCCGGGGGCCCTCGTTAAAACCCCCGGGCCCTCCCTGGCCCTCTTTTACCCCCCCCAGGCTCTCCCTCCCCTTTATACCCCCCCCCTTCTGGCCCTTTTTTACCCCCCTACCCCTTGCCGGGCCCCCCTCTGATCCCCCCCCGGGCCCCTCCCTGGCCCTCTTATACCCCCCTGGCCCCTCCCGGCCCTTTTATACCCCCTGGCCCTGCCGGGCCCCTCTTTACCCCCCCGGTCCTCCCCTCGCTTAGACTGCCCCCCCCTGGTATAGACTGCCCTGCCTACCTATATAACCCCCCCTGGCATAGATCCCCCTGTCCCTATTGATGCCCTGAGGCTATAGTCCCCTGTCCCTTTTACGGGCCCCTGTGAATTACTCCCCCGGGCCCTACAGGCTATTACTGGGGACATCGCTAACCTGGTAGTTATGGGGTAGGCCCCTTTTCCCCTCCCAAAATTAATGGAGGAAAGCCCTTTTTTCCCAGCTAATGAGGGTATCTTTTTTTTTATCTGACATTTTTTTAAATTTTTAATTTTTCGGGTTAACAACGCTGTTTTGGGGGAATTTATAGGAAAAAGTGTGGAAGGAAGGGGGTCTAAGATGATTTGTGGTAAATTCTACAGGGACGAGTAGTGGCCCCTAGAAAAAAACACTGCATGCTGTACCCACAAAAAAGAAAAGGAAGGGGAAAGGGAAATATAGAAAAGAGTCATGGGGTTTGGGCCCGAAGAAAAAAGGAGAAGAAACAACTCCCTCTTATGAGTTTGTGGTCCCCGTGCATAAGTTTATTTTTGTTGATCATGAGAAAAGTGATGGGACTGAATGGTATGTGATTGGTGGGGTTTTAGGTTATGTTGGTGCTTATTATGTCAGTGTGGGCTTTCCCCGGTTGTAAGAAGTGCAACCCGTCTGTGATGAGGGGTTTTTTTCCCACTTTTTTTTGCTTTTATGGGGACTCTCACGGAGGGTTTTGGTCTTTTTTTATCGTTTTTTTTTTTTTTTTGTGCAAAATGTAAGCATTTAACTGTTGCCTTTCGCACAAAAAGCACCCAAAAAAACAAAAAAGCAGCAAAAAAAGCTCCGGGGTGAAAGCACCTTCTGGTGTAGTTTATTTTAGAAAGTGCCCGGGGGGAGAACAAGGGGAATTTTGAAGTGATATTGTATGTGGGTGTGGGGCTTTGTGCCAGGGCTGATTTTTATTCCCAGTCCGGCCCTGAATGTGAGGCTACAACCCCCTAGCTTTTCCCCGCAGATCTGTCCCCCGTTTTTTTTGTTTGACAGATAAATTTGTGACAGGTTTCTTTAAGTTGATTCATTATTAAAACAAAAAAAAGAAAATTTCGAAAAAATCTTTGTATTTTAATATATTTGTAATTTGGTAGCCCACCTATGCTATATTTTGCACAGATTAGGCAATAATATTTAATAGAATATGTTTGTACAGAGTATGTAGATAACATAGCAGAAAAAATAATGTTAATTCTATCCCGTGGATCATTATGGTTATTCCAATGTCAAATTTATAGTTTTTCAATATAAAAACACAACTTTTTTTAAAAAGGTGGTCAATGGTTGCCCCTAGGTGGCGTAATCGGAGACCACCCAAAAGTGCCCCCGGGCCTTTTCCCGGGGGGGGAAACCCCGGGGGTTTTCGGTAGCAAATTAAAATTGCGGGCACTCTTAGTGTACGGGTGATGTCAGTCTTTAGAGTTTGGTTTCCCCCAAAAAAGCTGATTGGGTGGTGGTGTTCCCCTTGTTAGGGTTTTCCCGGGCCTAAAAAAGTTCTTCTCCCGGTAAATCAGGGGGGTTGTAGTTGTAGTGGAGAGAAGGGCCAAGGAAAGGGTCTGGCCCCCCCGACAGTTTTGACAGTACGAAAAACTGTGGCTTTTGGGGGTCCTGTGTGGTAAAGATTACTGGGCATGGGGTCTCACTGTATGTGTATTTAGTGGCTGACGGCCTGGATTTTTGTTTTGGTTTTGTTTTTTACCCCCGTGCTAAACAAAATGGGTGAGGGCCCGTGTTAAAAAGAACCCGGGGTCGTGTCCAATACTGTTTACAAAAGACGGCAATCCAAGAGCTAAATGACCCCCAAGCTGAACGAAGATGGAGGCTGAAAGTGAGTCATCATAATAAATATATATCTACATATATATGTAATTCTTTGTTTTCATGATAAAAAATGACAGTGCTCTATGAGGGCTCGGTTTTGCAAAACACATTGTAATTTTATTGATTGCATTTGTGGTACATATGACTTTTTGATTGCTTTTTCTTGTTTTATAGGAGGTAACATAAGATAAAAAAAAACTATTCTTTCTAGAACATTCACCATGTGGGTTAAATAATAGCACAGATGTACAGTTTAGGTTGTTAAATTTTAAATGAAATAAGAAAGGAGGGGGATTGATATTTGTATTTATTTCTTTTTTTAAATTTCAATATTTTATAATTTTGACTTTTTTTTCTGGTCCCACAAGGGGATTGTAACAGTTAATTGCTTGTATAATGCTTTGTATTACTTCTGTATGGCTGAAAGGCATCCTATTAGAATTGGCCCATAGAGGAGGAGAGGAAACCCCTGGTGGGCCCTTGGGCATAGTGGACTTTTTGGCAGGACTGGGGCCTGGAGCTACTTTTCAGGGATAAAGACAGAGAAAGAGAAGTAGAGTGCAATAGTCCTGTGCAGTCAAAAGTCAATAGTATAATGTAGAAAATACTAAAGTAAATCTTCAGAGTATTATCTTTATTTGTTGGCAAATTGTGCTTTTTCATTCCTTAACATTATGGCACATAATCATAAGAGTTCTCTTCAGTGTAAGTCTGAACCTTGCTTGTTTATCTTGAAAGTTGAGTGACTGTTTTACACATTAGGTCTCCAACCATCCCGAAACTTCAAAAACTTTAGGGCATTAAGTGCATTCATGCCCAAGCAGCTTTTCATCATGTCGCGGTTCAGGTCATACACCAGCTGCCCATCCACTTGTGCGGTTATAAAGGCTTCTACATATTGATTCATGTTCAGTAATTCCAGACATTGACACACCTGGTTAACAGTCAGATTATGCAGATCCTTCGGGATATCATTGATGGAAGAAAAATTGTTTGCAGTTGGAAGCACAGTTTTTGCTGCATTTTGAGACTGATTCCCAACAAGCGGCTTTGGTATTGATGCAGGGTTCCCAACAAGTGGCTTTGGTATTGGTGCAAGGTTCCCAACAAGCGGCTTTGGTATTGGTGCAAGGTTCCCAACAAGCGGCTTTGGTATTGGTGCAGGGTTCCCAACAAGCGGCTTTGGTATTATTACAGGATGCATCTGGTAAATATTGCATTTTCCTTTGTTCTCCAGAGGTGTTTTATTATCATTGTTCATTTCACTGATGTCAATGTATATTGGTTCTATGGTACTGTAGCTTGGCATTTGTGGAGAAATATTCCTTCTATCTAGCATATATATTTCTGTGCATAAATAAAGAAGATGACAATATAAGATGCACATCTAATATACTGTATATACTATAAAAAGAAGCTTCATAAATGCATATTTATACAGTTGATACCAGAAGTTTACATAGACTATATAAAAAAGCACATATGTATGTTTTTCTCACTATCTGACATGAAATCAGAATAAACCCTACCTGGTTTTAGGTCAATTAGGAACCAAAATTATTTATATTTGCCAAATGCCAGAATAATGAGAGAGAGTTTTTAAGACAAGTTTACATACACGTGGATTACTATGCCTTTAAACCATTTGGGACACCCCATATGATTATGTCATGTCTTTGAAAGCTTCTGACACACCTGTGGATGTATTTTAAATCACACCAGAAACACATTGATTCTGTTTGTAACATCATGGGAAAGTCTAAAGAAATAAGCCAATATATCAGGAACAGAACTGTGGACTTGCACAAGTCTGGATCATCCTTGGGTGCAATTTCAAGATAACTGAAGGTGCCTCATTCATCTGTACAAACAATTATATGCAAGTACAAACAAGATGGGAATGTCCAGCCATCATACTGCTCAGGAAGGAGACAGGATCTGTGTCTCAGAGATGAACGTGCTTTGGTCCGACATGTACATTTCAACCCAAGAACAAAAGCAAAAGACCTTGTGAAGATGCTGGCGGAAACTGGTAAGTTTGTGTCATTATCCACAGTGAAATGAGTACTATTGTCAACATGGGCTGAAAGGCCCCTCTGCCAGGAAAAAAGCCATTTTCTCCAAAAAAAATT
>JAODAL010015962.1:0-82150 GCA_025379985.1 Phyllomedusa bahiana | reverse complement strand
GGGCCCCCCTGTAGTCAGGACCCCTGTGTCGAGCCCCCCTTGTACCAGGGACCCTGTAGCCAGGGACCCCCGTAGTCAGAGCCCCCCTTGTAGCCGGGGACCCCTGTAGTCAGGGACCCCTTGTAGCCGGGACCCCCTGTAGTCAGAGCCCCCCTTGTAGCCAGGGCCCCCCGTGTCGCCAGGGCCCCCCTTTGTAGCCAGGGACCTCCCTTTGTGGCCAGGGATCCCCCTTTGTAGCCAGGGACCCCCTTGTAGTCAGGGCCCCCCTTGTAGTCAGGGACCCTCTGTATTCAGGGCCCCCCTTGCAGCCAGGGACTCCCTGTAGTCAGGGCCCCCCCCTTGTAGCCAGGGACCCCCTGTCGTCAGAGCCCCCCCTTGTAGCCGGGACCCCTATAGTCAGGGACCCCCTTGTAGCCAGGGACCCCCTGTAGTCAGAGCTCCCCTTGTAGCCAGGGCCCCCCTTGTAGCCAGGGACCCCTGTTAGTCAGGCCCCACCTTGTGCAAGGGACCCCCTTGTAGCCAGAGCCCCCCTTGTAGTCAGAGCCCCCCCCTTGTAGCCAGGGACCCCCTGTAGTCAGAGCCCCCCCTTGTAGCCAGGACCCCCCTGTAGTCAGAGCCCCCCCCTTGTAGCCAGAGCCCCCCTTGTAGCCAGAGCCCCCCTTGTAGCCAGAGCCCCCCCTTGTAGCCAGGAACCCCCCTTGTAGCCAGGGCCCCCCTTGTAGCCAGGGACCCCCTTGTAGCCAGGGACCCCCTGTAGTCAGAGCCCCCTTGTAGCCAGGGACCCCCTGTAGTCAGAGCCCCCCTTGTAGCCAGGGACCCCCTGTAGTCAGAGCCCCCCTTGTAGCCAGGGACCCCCTGTAGTCAGAGGCCCCCCTTGTAGCCAGGGACCCCCCTGTAGCCAGAGCCCTCCCTTGTAGCCAGGGACCCCCTTGTAGCCAGGGACCCCTGTAGTCAGGGACCCCCTTGTAGCCAGGGACCCCCTGTAGTTAAAAAAAACAAAAACAAACAACAAACAGCCACTTACCTGGCTCGGGCTCCTGCTCCGGCCGCCGGCTCCTGCCGCCCTGCATAGGCGGCGCGGTGATGTGACGTCACTGTACCACCTACGTCAGCAGTAGGGCCGGCATCGGGCAGGCTCAAGGCCTAGCATCTTCCGCTTGCCAGGGAGATCAGCGGAGCGCAGCGCTAGTGGCCCTGTGCTCCGCTGATTCTGCGCAGCCCCGAGAGTCGGGGACATTAGTCCCCGGCTACCAGGCCGGTCTCTGAGCGCTCGGAACGCGGGTCCCGGGCGTTCAGTGACCGGATGCGCGGCCGGGCCCCGGGGAGCGACGGCACTGCCTCCGGGGCCCACAGCGGCTCGGGGCCCACCGGTCCCCCGGCGGCCCAGTCCGAGCCTGACTGTACGCCCCTCAATTACTCTGTGGGAACACACCCCAAGGGTAGGTTCACAGGGCGTGTTGGCTCCGTGTGACCATATGTTTTTAGATGCGAGTTTGGGTCCATACAGACTCCTAATGAGCAGTGTGATTTTACACCTGCCTTGCAATGTAAAACACGTATCGGCGTTCAGATGAGTGATCTCCAATGTGCGTCTCACTGCGTCTTTCAGATCCGTTCCAAGAATAGTCATGTCAATTCTTGATCCAAAAGACGCAGCAGGAGCCCTATAATATACTATAAGGTGCGATCCTGCTGCATCCAACACACATCCAAACATGCAGCTGCGTGTTGGATACGTGTTGGATCTGAAAGATGCTGCATTTTTGTATGCAATCTTTGGATCCAAAATCAGATCCAAAAATGCCGTGTGAATGGCCCCTAATAAGTACAGTGGGAAAATAAGCATTTGATACACTGGCGATTTTGCAAGTTTTTCCACCTACAAAGGATGGAGAGGTCTGTAATTTTTATTGTAGGTCCACTCCCACTGTGAGAGACAGAAGATTCAGAAAATCCATTTGTATGATTTTTAAATAATTAGCATGTTGTTGCATGAAATAAGTATTTGACACACTGGCAACATTTTGCAAGTTTCCCCACCTATAAAGAATGGAGAGGTCTGTAATGTTTATTGTAGGTGCACTTCAACTGTGAGACAGAATCTAAAAAAAAATCAAGAAAATAACACTGTGTGATTTTTAACTAATTAATTTGCATTTTATTGCATGATATAATTATTTGATCACCGACCAACCAGCAAGAATTCTCACAGACCGGTTAGTTTTTCTTTAAGTGTATGTTCACACGTTTTATTGCGGCACGTACAGTACGCATCGCAATACGGCAGGTGTTTTGGATGCACCCCCGCCGACCCCATTGACATGCATTGTCAGCGGTGCGTAAGCGCCATGAACAATTGACCTGTCACTTCTCTCCCCGTGCGTATGATACGATCAAATTGTACACCTGGGGAGACGACGTGTAATTCATAGTTCTCTATGAGAGCTATGAATTACTGTAATTACGGTGCGCATTTCACTGTGTATTAAGCGCAATACGTGGGGAAATGTGCACGCAATAACATGCCGCAATAAGCCGTGTCAACATACCCTAAGGGTGCGTTCACACAGCCTATGTAAAATGCCGGTCGGATTCTGTTTAAGATTCTGCATCTGAACAGAACAATTAAAGGGGTTGTATCATTTCATTTACATCTACTAATTTACCTTCTGTCTGCCTGCCCCCCCCCCCCATCGTATTCACGGGAGCGTGCTTTCCTGCCTCTCACTCAGAATAAGGGGCCGGCAACAATTTCACTCTGCACAGCCAGCAGAAGCACAGTAACGCTGCAGCTGCTTCTACAATCAGAAAAAGCAGAATTGTGCCTCGATGCCTAATGCTCCTGCGGGTAAACATTCTGTGCTGCTCTGGATGAGTTCATAGAACACTGGATTTAACTGTAACAAACCTCCAGCTGTGAGAGGAGAAGAGATCAGTGCTCTGAGTTCAAAGAAGACTGTCTAGACTGAATGCAGGCCTGTGGTATGTAAATATACAGCTCTTACAAAATACGACTGCATAGGGAGAGGACAGTGACATGTGGACTCAGACAGAGAGGGAGGGAAGAACACACTGACTCGCGAGCGAGCATGAACAGGGAAGGGGGATGATGTCACCCCCCTTCAGTTAAGAAACACCCAGCTGGGAGGGGAAGACATGCCCCTGAATTTCAGGAACTGAGAAAATCAAGCTACAAGAAAACAGCCGAAATGATGAAGTGATACATCCCCTTTAATGGATTAGTTTAAGGTTTGGTTCACGACCAACTGCGTCAGAGGTTCCATTTAGAGCCTCCGGTGCCGAGATGAAAATGGACCCATGGGGATCAGCTTCACAATGGATACACTTTGCTTCCGACGGACCCTATTGATTACAGTGGGTCCGTCGGGTTTCCACCATGATGTCCGTTATTTAGACGGAAAAAATAGAACAGCTTGTTGCCCTAATTTTTCCATCATTCCATATGGAACATGCGACGAAGGTTCCGAACGAAACCTCTGATGCATATGTGAACGGATTTAAAAATTATTAATAATATTATTATTATTATTATTATTATTATTAATAATAATAAGTATTTTAAAGCGCCATTGATTCCAGGGCGCTGTACATTCGAGGTGGTTACATACATGACATAAGTCAAACGAGTACAATGATAAGTGATGAATGACAATTGGCACGACAGAGGGCGAGAGGACCCTACCCGCGAGGGCTTACAATCTACAAGGAGGGGGAAAGAGACAGGAGGTGAGGGGCAGACATGTTTGAGGAGGAAGTAGTGACAGCAAGGTTAGTGTAAGTTATAAGCAAGCCTGAAGAAATGGGTTTTCAGGTTGCTTTTGAAGCTGGTGAAAGTGGAGGAGAGTCTGATGTGTTGGGGCAGTGAGTTCCAGAGTGTGGTGAAGCACGGGAGAAGTCTTGGAGACGGTTGTGTGAGGAGCTGATAATCGGAGAGCAGAGTATAAGGTCCTGAGAGGAGCGGAGATTGCGTGAGGGGAGATATTTGGAAATTAGGGCAGAGATGTATGGAGGGGAGAGGTCATGGAGAGGCTTGTAGGTCAGGGTTAGTAGCTTGAAATGAATTCGCTGGGCAATGGGAAGCCAGTGAAGGGATTGGCAGAGAGGAGAGGCAGAGGAGTATGGAAGCAAACGAATATTTATCAGTATGTATTCATTTTCCATTGATTTCAGTGTAAAAAAACCCCAGAAATTTGACGGAACGGAACCGAACTGAAGCAAACTGAAAGCCTAAAACACCCCAATTGAAAGCAATGGGCAGAAATTATTTTCCATTTTTCTGATTCTAAATCCGGGTTCCCACGGTGTATAGCGGCTCGCACTCTGCCTGTTGTTAGAGCTCAATGAGTACTATGATTTTACTGTATTTGAGGGCGTTCTTCAGGCGCATTGCAGTGCAATTACACGCCAAAGTAAGCCCCGCAAATACGCCGTGTGAACAGACCCTAAAACCGAATAAAACATTGGAAAGCAAAATGCAGATCATTTGGTCCTTCTTGAAGAAAGAGGTAAGGGAGAAACCCACGGCCATGGGACAACCTCTCCTCTATCTATATCCATGTCCCCCTATTTTTGGCCCCATTCTGGCCTTGCAGTGGGCAGTCTGAACAGAACATATCTGGCCAACTTTAGACCTGCTTCTATGTTGTCACATGATACTATGGTGCCTCAGCATGGACTGTTTTTGACGCTTAGTATACAGTTAACAAATTAGGGTCAGGTTACCCGTTTCTATAGTATATTTAGCGGCACTTGGCTCCATAGCTTCACACATGGAAGCATACGCAGAAGCTAGGAGCTGTCACACTATCAAACCCTGTGCTGTTGCAAATCATTATAGGTAATTTGTTAAATGACTAAAGGGATTTGGATCTTTCTTGAGAAAGAAAATGGGAGCAAGAACTAGGTATAACATTAAAGATGTAACTGGCCCTTTAAGACTCCGGCCTTGCTGTGCATGCACTGCTTTACAGTGGGAATGTGATAATGCAGAAGTGTTTTCATGTGGTTGTTTTTTTTTTCTTTGTGGGTGAATTTTCCCATATGTGTTCCCCAATCTGTGTTTATTCTGGCTTTTCCTAGAGAACAGAAGGTGTGTCCGTCCCGGCTGGCTTGGAATCCCCCCCTCCTTCCATGTCCAGTACTCTGTGGTCACAGGAATATCACAAGGAGCAGCTGGGCCAAATAAAACAGAGAGGGACATCAAGCTAAGACGATGGACGGACGGGCCAAGAGCCGCCTGTGTCACATGACCGGCGCTCAGAAGGAACACTTCAGGCAGCTTTATAGGTCTGCACATTGACAATTTAGCAGTGACAGAATGCTTGACATTTCACAGCCAGACCAGGCTCAACCGTCCCTTCAGAGCGGAGCGCGGAGGTCGAGGCAGGGTCTTCTAAATGACTCACTCCTCAGACTGATCAAAAGTAATAGCAGCCTGTGCAATGAGGCCTGGACAAGCTGCCATAGACACACCGACTGAAATCTGATCAGAATTCAGATGAGCATTGCATTGGAGGATCGCCAGCATTCCTTTCATTTCAATAACAGCACTATGTTGGGGAAATTGATCACGTAAAAGGTTGTACAGTTAAAGAAAACCTCATTTTTATATTTTCTATTTCTAAAGTAATTTCAAAGAGTGTCTCTCTCTCGGGAGGACCTGTTGTGTCCTGCTTTACGCACACAACCCAATGATATTAATGTACATTGTGCAATACTTAATTTCCCCTGTGGGGGCACTGTAGTAGAACTGAATACTTACAAAATGGTTTCCACCAAGATCACAGACATGTGCAGGGGGTCCTTACAGAGGAACACTTTGTAAAATGCTTGTTAGCAAGGAACCCCTTTTGTCAAGTCGGGATTGTTTAAAGTGGAGAACCCCTTTAAAGAGGTTTTCCCCCTAAAAATAACCCCAAAAAAGTGTTGAGAAAACAGTAAAAAGTTCTAGTTCAGTTAGAACCTCGAACTTTTGGAGTTCGGTACAATTTCTTTCGAACTTAATTTTGAATCCCATTAAGTCTAGGGGAGAAGATGTTTGGGTTAAAATTTTTTATACCTATAAGGTAGGAGAAGTGGAATTACCCCCCATAACAGAAACCCTGGTCGTGGAAAAAATTTAGTAAAAGAAAATTGGCTCTAAGAGTGACGAAAAAACTGAGAGGCTAAAATTTTCTTTTCTTTAAAATGGCTAACTGAAAAAAATGACAGTTGAAGAGGGGACGTGTTTTAGGAGGTCAGTGGTAAGCTGCTATGGGGCCCTGCATCCTAGGGGCCCCAAAAACCCCCTTTGCCCTTTGGGAGATTTGGAGACGTTTTTTATACAATTACTGAACCCCAAAACTGCAAAAACTGAATTTTTGGGGCACTGAGTATTTTTTTAGAAAAACCCAAGGCTCTGTATAAATTATCCATGTATGTGGGTTGGGCATTAGTAGCCTGCAAATGTCGCCAATAACAGCTCTGGGTGGGGGAAAATCACCCAGCAATACCAAATCCCAACTATTTGTTAGGAGGGGAAAATGCTATCTAACTAAGAGCAGTTGACAGTACAAGAGTGAGCAAAAAATGGCGTTCACAGCAATACAGAGAAATATATAAACAGGGTCATGTGTTTCACCCAATGAGACCCCCACACCTCAGTGATGATTTTTTTTGACATTTCCTGCACTGATTGGAGGGCCCGCCAACAGTGCAAAAAGGGTGATTAAATGGCCCCCAAAGTGCAGAAAGGTGTTTGGATGGCGCCAAAAATGGGGAACGCTGAAAACGAAATGAAAATGGGTCTAGAACTTTACTTGAATGAACAGTTAAAGGTTTGGTTCGGTTTGAGTTCTACTAGAACTTATCTTTTCTAGAACAGTTCGATCAACCCTAACCAAAAGCTCTGGTCATTTAAAGAGGTTTCTTAGATTTTTCATCATCAGTGATTTCTCGAAACGTTCTGGGTGCTTCTGGCCCCCCTTGATTATTTCGTTCAGGCCTTTTTGGAGATGGCCGATCTGGAATGAATTTTATTTTATATTTTCCCTCCCGGGTTTCCCAGTTTTTTTTTAGTTTACTAAGTTTTTTCCCTTAAACTTGTAAAACTAGTCTTGCCATGAATTTTAGTTTCCTCGCCCCCCTTGTAAAATACTACCATCCGTTTTCCGGTGTTTCCAGGGGTTTGTAACCCTTCCTGTTGGCTGTGGTGGGTTTTAAAAAAATGGGTGGAGATACCTGTTTTTTTCCCCTGGCCTTTTGGAAAAATTTTGGGTTGGGGGATTTTAAACGTTTAAAGGGGGTTGTGCCAAAGGGTTTAATTTGTTGAAAAACTTTTTTTTGTGCGTTTTTTTTAAAAAAGTTGGGGGTTGGGAAGGTTTAGGCGGGGTTCTGTTTTTGTGGTAAAATGTTAGTAAAAAAAATTCAGAAAAATGTATTTTTTAATTTTTTTTAAAGTTTGGAATTTTAAATTTTAAAAAAAAAATACCCTTTAAGGAAATGTTTGTTTTATGTTCCCCAAAAATTGTTACTTGGAGGTTAGACAGGGTTTTTTTTTTAAAATTGAGTTCCCTTGACGGGGGATAAAAACTGAATAGTTTGGGAAAAAGTTTTTTTTGGAAAAGGAAGTATTGTAGAAGTTTTTTTGAAGTTTGTTTTTGTTTTTCTGGTTTTGGGGTTAAAAAGGGTTTTTTTCCCCCCATTTTTTAGTTTTTTTTGGTTTATTTTGTTTTGGGGGTTTTTGGGGTTTTTGGTGGTGGTGGGGGTTTGCCCCGGGGGAGGATGATAAAAGGTTTTTGGGTTTTTAGGAATGGGGCGTGAGGGCCCGGGGCCCCGGTGGTAGGTGTTTGGTTTAAAATTTGTTTTTGGGGGTTTTTAAAAAAGGAATTTGTGGGGGCAATTTTGTTTTTGGGGTTTTATTTTAAATGTTTAAAATGGGAAGGGTTTATTACTTGTAATGGGTTATTATTAGTGTATATTTAAAATGAATAAAATTGAAGTTTTGGGATTTTTATTTATTTTGAAGAACCAGAATTTAAAAGGCTAAGTTTTTAATTTTTTTAATAAAATTTGTTATTTATTAATTTAAAGGGGGAAAACATAGCCTTCTCGATTGTTAAAAGTCCCCAAAGGGATTTTTTTTCCCAAAAATTTTTTGTACAGTATGTTTGGAAAATGGATTTTGTGGGCAACAAGGACAGGTCATCTGTAAGACAGTTTTAATAAATATGCCAAGTATAAGCCATGAATCTTTGGCATCTCAATGGTAGAAAGGGCACTTAAAGGGGTTGTCTCACTACACTGATTCATCTTACCTCAGTCCTGTTTTCTTGGTTTCATTTTGAATTCAGTGGCGTGTTTACTGGCTTCTACTGGGCTGCAGTAGAAGTCAGGTCTGTAGCTATAGCAACCAGTGCTGGCAGGATAGATCAAACAGGTCTGTAGCTATAGCAACCTGAGGAGCTGATGCAGCCCATACATGAGGGGATATCTAGGAATAGGTAGGACACTGGTAATGGACACATATTGCAGTGACTTGTTTTTGCAAGATCTTTAACATCAAAAGCAGCAATCCTTGTAGTGAGACAACCCTTTAAGTGCTCTCTGCGCATTTGATTGGTCATATCTGTCATGTCACGGCACCCCCTGTGGGCATGGACCTTTACTGCCTCACTCTGCATCCAGCATGGCGCTTATTATTCAGTGTATCATCTTCCCAGAGCAGGTGCACATAACTTGAACGTTTCGTGCAGCTGTATTACTTGTAGAAGAACCTGGAATTTAGCCCAGGACTAGGGAGTTTGCACATTCTCTGTGTCTAATAGGCACCAACTTCTGCTGAGTTCATGGGTTAATTGGGTAAAGGGGGGAAAGGGCAGCATGATGCCTTTCATCTGACTTGTATAATTCCCAGTCTCAGCACCTGTGTACTTTTTTTTACCTCAATATTTTGCCACAAAGTAAAATTGATGTGGGAAACTTGCAAATGAAATAACAAACATTTTCACCATTCATTATTATTAAGAATTCTGCACCGTTTTTGTTTCAGCTGCTCCTTTAGTGATTCATTGTTTACAGCTCGTCTCCAGGGGATACGACCAGGGCTGTGAGCTCCTCAGTCCTGGTCGCACATGCTCAGACATCACCTCTCTTCTCAGGTAGCTACTGAGTGTTCAAACCCCAGGTGCTGTCATTCTACTCCCGTCCTCTGTGCTCCTTAGTAATTAGTCAAACAGTGCAAATAAATAAAAAAGAAACGTCAAATCAGGTCTGTGCATTGATAAAGAGGAAAAAAAAATCCACAGGTTTGGTTCCTGCAGGGATTTGCAGTCTACTCTGTTACAATGTGTTTTTATGCATTTACTCTTCAAGAAACCAACCACCACAAAACATTGTCATCTCACTTGGGCCTGGAGGCAAAAACTTTACCTCTCGGCTACTCAGAATGCTTTACATAAACAGGCCTTTCTTTGACTACAGAGAGGAAAGGCCTGGTGATGTCATCCTGCTGGGTCACATGATAGGAAATTCAAACAAATCACACACGCCCCCTTCTGAGCACACAGAGCTGAAGAGCTGGATGCAGGAGGTATGAGATGAGATTGTGGCAAAAGCCCTTTAAGACTTTTTACTTTTACCAAAGATAACTTATAATGATGTATTTTGTCAATGAAACAAGCACATTGCTAATGTGAACCTGAAAGAGAGAGATCTCCTACTTGCGAAGCCCATCTATTTGCCAGATTGGTGAGCTGCTGCTTCTGCTCTGGAGGGCTCCTCACATTACAACGTATCTACTGTAGGATCCATACATTAGGCCACCAATAGGTCATGAAAACCTGTGTTATAATCCCTTTGGAAGCTGTAATAGAGGCCATGTTAGTTATTGGATAAGATAAGATCCATCATGGACCAATATGCCGTAAATAATGAATAACAGTCAGACCATGTCTCATTCCTACTAGTTGGTAGGGTCCTCACGTGTACTGCCCTAAGAATTACTATATATATGGATACCTCCTTGTCAACGACCTCAAAATTGACCCCTTCCCTTTATCTAAAGCTTAAAGGGGTTCTCCAGTTTGGACAGTTCCTATTTTGTTCAAAAGGTCCCTTGACAATGCAGCAGTGATGTTGATCATACAATGTCCCCATGTTGGGTCCCCAAGCAATTAGCTGTAATCTGTGGGGAAACCTGGCAGTAAGCATTCAATTTCCCTGCAGCCCCACCACTAGAGCAATCAAGCATTACACAGTGCCTATTCCCATCAATGGATTGTCTGTGTAATTCAGAACAGGACAGGTCCTCCAGAACAAGAGATGCTCTTTGTAGCCACTCTCCACTGTGGCCAAGGGGTGGGGATCCTGGACATGGGACCCCCCTCTTTTAACTCAGGGTTCTCTAATAGGGCCTACAAAAATAGTTAATCTAAACTGGAACACCCCAAACACCTTAAAGGGGTTTTGCCACAAAGTAAAATTGATGTGTGAAGTTTGAAAATTAAATAATAAACATTTTCACCATTCATCATTATTAAAAATTCTGCACCGATTTTGTTTTAGCTGATCCATTGTTTACAGCTCGTCTCCAGGGGATATGACCAGGGCTATGAGCTCCTCAGTCCTGGTCGCACATGCTCAGACACCACCTCTCCTCTCCGGCAGCTACTGAGTGTTCAAACCCTGGGTGCTGTCACTCTACTCCTGTCCTTTGGACTAGTTAGTTCCTGCAGGGATTTGAACCAAGGACCCTTGTGCTGTAAAGCAAAAACATTACCTCTGAGCTACTCACAGCTCTTTACATAAATAGACCTTTCTTTGACTAGAGAGAGGAAAGGCCTGGTGATGTCTTTCCTGCTGGGTCACATGATCTGCAATTCAAACAAATCACACACACCCCCTTCTGAGCACACAGAGCTGAAGAGCTGGATGCAGGAGGTATGAGATGAGATTGTTGCAAAACTCCTTTAAGGCTCATGTACACATTGGCTGAACCCAACAATTGTGATGGAACCAGCTGACTGTCTGTAAGGTTCCCTCTCCTCCAACAGATGATGTTGGGAAAGAGAAGGACCAAGCATGTTGAATTTAACGTCTCCTTTCATTTTTCCTAGAGATAAGCCAACACCAGAAATTTCTGACACTGGCTTTCTCTTGTATTCCCATTGAAAACACATGGACGCTTGGCCGAGCTGAACGTGCATGTGTATGAGGGGATCTGCAGTAATATCTAACATGTCAATGAGCATTATGCCAACAGCTATTAACAGTCTTTCACCCATCATCCCCATGTGCATATGGCTCGGCCAAACATGCATGTGTTTTCAGTAGAGAGGGAGGTAAGCTGTTGCCACACACCTCTGGCAGCGGCTTATCTCCTGTGAGAAAAACATACTCTATCCATCTATCCCTTAAAGGGAAGGTGTCATCAAAAAATGAGTCATTGTTTAAGTCCCGTTTTTATGTTAAACACATTTTTTTTAGGAATTTTTGGTTTTGTTTTTTTTTTCATTTTTCATATCACATTCAATATTTTTTAATAATTCTTAAGTCTTGCAGTTTTCACTTTGGCCCCTAGGCCTTGTTTGCACTGCTTTAACAGCAGTCAGAGAGATGCTTTACAGTAGCTTCATGCACATAGGAATTTAAGACTGACCAGTCCATCACTTCTATAGGAGAGTTTTCTAGTCAGGGCTCTGTGACTGGGAAGAATAAATTTTGCAGGGGGGTGAAAGGGTAAAACTGGACTATCTCCTCTTGTGATGGTGGATCCTGTGTTATCTATTCATACTGGTGTCTCCTTTCAGTTTGACCCTTTTTGTGCTGATAATGAGCAGACAACTGAGAATCTTTCTGTACAGAACAGGAAGTGTCAGACTATTATTAGGCCTAGTGGCCAAAGTGCACGTCCTAAGAATTATTAAAAAAATATTGAAAGTGATATGGAAATTTAAATAAATATAACCAAAAATTCTTAAAAAATGCTATGAAGATAAAAATGTGAGTTAAACAATAAGGGCCGACATGTATCAAGCTCGAGGCAACGGAAAAAGGGCTCGTTTTATGTCGGCGCCCGAAGTGCGCTCATGCATGCGATGTAAAGTTCCCTGTGCCTCGGCAGGGTGTGAGGCGCAGTGCGGGACAGAAGGAATGCGCCTAACATGTCTTTCGAATCGCGCGACAGGCTGGAATTCAGCGAAAATGCATTAAGCATGTTAGTGAATCAGAAAAAGTAGGTCTTTCAAATGAATGAATGAATAAAGAGAATATTATAGTGGTATAAAATCGATTTCAATGTCTGCAAAAAAAAGTGAATGATAAAAATGAAAGCAAATATATATCAGATCTCTAAGAAAGAAATATCACCTCAAAAGTTTTTAAAAAATAGGGCGAGAATGCCACTAATTTTACATCAAATAAGCCAATGCAGATGTTCTCCAGGTGTTGCCCAGATGTTGCCCACAAGTTGCCCAGGTCCTGCCCAGACGTTGCCCAAATTATTATTTATTTTTTTATTTGTCAAAAATGTCTTTGTTCTTCTTTCACCTTGTATTAAATTTTGTATCTACAGCAAGAAGCCAGCACAGCGCTGGTGTTGCTGGGACCTGTGGTCCCCCAAGCAGGCTTTTATGTTTCCTGACTTCTTTTCTAGACGTATTTACATCTGTAATAATCCTAAAAACTCACCAATGTACCTAAATAGAAACTATTAGCTACAATGGATCCTATGAAAATCGACGTAATTGCTTCTGGATTTCCATAGGAATCCATTGTAAGCTAATAGTCTTTTTTTAGGACATTGGTGAATTTTTTACGGATGTAAATACGTCTAGAACGAAGCCCAGGGAACATAGAAAGCCTGCTTGGGGGACCACAGGTCCCAGCAACACCAGCGCTGTGCTGGCTCTTGCTGTAGATACAAAATTTAATACAAGGTGAAAGAAGAACAAAGAAATTTTTTGACAAAATAAAAAAAATAAATAATCATTTAGGCAACATCTGGCCAACACCTGGCAACGTGGCAACACCTGGGCAACATCTACATTGGCTTATGTGATGTTAAATTAGTGTAATTTCCATGGACTTTGTAATACATTTGGTAGTGGATATATTTTTCTTTGAAACTAATACTGTATATATATTGTCATTGATGTTATTGTAAAAAATGTATTTATACATTGATTTAATTTTTCAAGCACTTGTATATGTCTGTTTATTAACTAATTCATTTTGAAGGACCAATCCATTTTATTCTTCATACTGTGTAATGTATCTCCGGGCGAAATCCGTTTCATAATTACATTGCAAATACGTGCCACACTTTTGACACGTATTTGCAATGTAATTCCGGAACGGATTTTGCCTCTGAAGTACATTCACCATTATTTACGGTGGAGACTGTATCTTCGATGCGAAATCCGTTCCGGAATTACATTGCAAATACGTGCCACAAAGTGTGGCTCGTATTTGCAATGTAATTACGGAACGGATTTCGCCTCGGAGATACATTACACAGTATGAAGAATAAAATGGATTGGTCCTTCAAATGAATTAGTTAATAAACAGACATATACAAGTGCTTGAAAAATTAAATCAATTTATAAATAAATTTTTTACAATCACTATAATGACAATATATATATTACCTTCAAATAAAAAAATATCCACTACCAAATGTATTTCAAAGTCCGTGGAAATTATACTAATGTAACAGCACAGAAGCCAATGCAGAGGTTGCACAGATGTTGCCCAGATGTGTTCTCACATTTCAAAAACAGCTATTTAAGATTTATTTGCTTGCTTTGAAGTTTAATGCAATTAGTATATACAACCAAAGGCTTGCTGGGACCTGTTGTCCTCCAAGCAGGATTTCTTGCTTTATTATTTATTCTTCTTGACAAATCATTTATTGTAGTAGTGTACTGCTGTCAGTGTAGAACTCGAGCACATTACTTGAATTCCACGCTCCACTTCGACTTCTCCGCTCAGATAGACCACATTAAACTCGGTCTGCCTGTTGGAGCTGTGAAGCGCTCGTATGCGCCTCACTTTGCCGACCCGCAATCATGCATGCCTCGGAGTTTTCGAATTTGCCGCGTTCCGCCCCAGAACGCCCACACCGCGCCCATTGCACGCCCCTTTATGTTAGGCGCAACCGAAAGTGGCGGAGGTTGCGCCTAACACCGCATCACTGCGTCCGACAATGGATTCGGGCCGGTGAGGCGCAATTTCCGCCACAAATCGGGCGCAACTCCCGATCATACATGTCGCCCTAAGTCATTTTTGATGACACATTCCCTTTAACATCTGCTATCAGGAGAGATTGAGAATAACCCCAGACGTGTAAGATGGGTGGCAAGTCCTTACAAAATGGGTGGGTTTGGCCAACAGTTATCCAATGTGTATGGGCACCTTTGATGCTCTATTCAGAGCTAAGTAAGACTAGATTAAATCTGTCAAAATTCATGTCTAAGGGCTTGTTCACACGACGTTTTTGTGATCCGTTTTATGGATCCGTTTTACGGATCTGCAAAACGGATCTAACAATTGTCAGTGTGATTAACATTGCTTTCAATGGCAAAAGCGCATTGCTGTTGACACGAGTGATCGCCGATGCGCTTTTCGGATCCGTTTTAAGAATTGTCATGTCAATTCTTCTTGCGTTTTACGCAAGAGAAATCCCCATAGGAAATAATGGTGCGCTTTTGGGATCCCGAAAGCGGATCCAAAAGCGCAGCATACATTTGGGTGCGTTTTGGATCCGCTTTCGATGCCAAAAACGCACCCGTAAAACGCATTGGATTTAAATTAAATATAAAATTTGAATATTATGTTTGGGTTATATTTAGTTTACAAATGTATATAAATATATATTTATATAAATGTATATAATTATATATATAAATGTATATAATAGTATATTGGGGCTGTGGGAATCCAATGTCGTTCCCAGAGAATATATAACATGTTCTATATTCCACTGGACGTTTTTGGATTCCTTCAGTAACGGTTTTCTATTGCGATCTGGGTACTGGTACAGTTGGTTTTTCAGCGGATTCAAAATACTGAATTGGCTGAAAAAATTATCAAAATCCTGTACTGTGTAGACATAGCCTATGGGTGGGTTCACACTATGTTAATCACTATGTTGTAGGTATTTGTCGGAGTACCGTGAAATAAAGGCACCCTGGCTGATACCCTGAAGCGAAAGCACCAGCCCCACTGGGAAAGAGCAAAGTGTGACCACTGGCATGTATTGATTTGTCCATGGCATATGCATTTCCTGCAGGACTTAACAGCATAGTCTACCATTGGTTCTATATTAAGTCCAGCAAGATAAGCAGATGCTGCTGTGAAATAGAGCCAAGGCAGCCCATGTTATGGCATCATGGCACAAAATATCTAATTGTTGGCTATTTTGTATGGGCATATCTTGTTAATAAGTAGAGATTCTTAGGTAAAGTCATCAAGGTTGGGGGCGCCCTTTTCAGTACGGGTTCTCCACTGTACAGGCAGAGTAAGAGATAGGGTACATGTGAATATTCTGGAGGAGCTTACAAAAGGGAACCCATGAGTAAATATTGTAGCTATGAAGAATTGATCTTTATGCATTTATGTTGTATTTATGTTGTAGTAAGAAGTATCATTTTAATATTTTGCATACATATTATGCCCTGAGCCCTGTGGAAATTGATTATTAGTGCCAGGTTGTGTACAGAGAATACCTGTTGCAGTTTTTTTTCTCTGTAGAGACTGAGTCCAATTTTGATTAGTCTAGTTCCTCTACCGACTGTTTAGGGAGACCTGTATGATCGGGTTTTTCACCCTTTTGTGGTGTAAAATGCGCCTAAGTGAGCGGCTATGATGTCTAATGCACCTAATGAATGTGTTAGGCGCATTGTTAGTAAGACGACACTTTTTAATGCGCCTAACATGAGGGGGTGTTCTGGGGGCGTCGCACCAAACTCATATTATCAGACACATATACTAGGCGCATTACTGCTCGGACAGGGAGACCTATTTCAATGTGCTCTGCCTGAGCCTGAGGAGTCGCAGTGGAGCTAGATTTGCTGTAGGGAAAAAAATGTCCAATATTTCTCATCTTACACCAGTACAATAATAAAAGTAATTTATGATAATCATCAAACTATATAAAATTACATTATTTAAATGTATTAAAAATGTTATCATATAAAACGAATATAAAAATATACAATATCCCAAAAATATAAAAATATCTTCTATAAAATGTATTTAAAATTAATAGAATCTAAAACAAATTTTAGATTAAATAACCCACTGATGATGATGTTCAGATTTTTAATTTTTATTACATTAAATTTGAAATTTATTTTTGCTGCTCTCACCC
This sequence comes from Phyllomedusa bahiana, assembly GCA_025379985.1. Lineage (NCBI taxonomy): Eukaryota > Metazoa > Chordata > Amphibia > Anura > Hylidae > Phyllomedusa > Phyllomedusa bahiana. Next base: position 65,781 of record JAODAL010015962.1, on the reverse strand, counting down.
TTTATTCTACATACAGCAAGAGCCAGCACAGCACAGGTCTTGCTGGAATCTGTGGTTCAACCAAGCAAGATCAGTTCCATAGTTTCTATTCACTGACATGCTATTCTAATGACTTTTTTATTTCCAGCCTATCCATAGCCTTTATACATGTTTGGCGCATTACTAATGCGCCAAACACACAGGCGAGGCGCGGGGAACTTTAGACTCCATTTATGATGCACAAAAACCACTTTCATATATTCAGGCGCATAATACACTGAAAAGTAGATGAGAAAATGCACTTCGATGTGCCTAGTTCCATACATGTCTCCCTTAGTGTGGACTTGCTCAGTCCTTCACACTCTGCAAATATCCCAATACTAGTAAAAAAAAAATAATGAGGAACAAACTATTGCTACAGTCCTTCTCCAAAGGAAGTAAAGCATTCTCTCTGGATGTAGGGGGTGATGGTGTGAACATGCATCAGGAGGTGGAGGGACACATTTGAATTATTGCAATAGCAGCCCTTAATGTATGTCCCCATCCTGGCACATTTTCTCATACATTGTGGAACAAAAGAAATATAGATGGGGATCAGTGTGGGGGTTGAGAAGATTTCTTGTAAGAGAGCAAGCAGATAAAATATCAAAGTGACACCCACACATCTATTCCCATGTATTTCTCACACTCAAATTCCACCAAATACCAACATCTTTCAAGTGGGGTTGAGCTGGCAGAGTTCAGGAGAATTCCTCACGGTTATTCTTAATAAATACGCATTCTGTTTAATTAGCGTTATATCTTGCCAGAAAATAACATTGCTCAATACATGCAAAGATTGTGGCAATACAAACTATCCCCGGGCACACTCAGTAGGCTGGTCGTCTAATAAATTACAGCTCATTAAATATTAACCGCCGGCAGCAGATTAATGAATTCACTAATGGACTCTTACTAAAAGGTCCAAAAGCTGTAACATTGAAAATTAAGTGGTGGTTCTGGGTCTATTCTCTGACATAACACATTTCTGTAATACGGCTATAACTCTATCATTGTTTGCATCGGCAGATTTTCTTTCCTTGGAACCTCTCCAAATTAAATTTTCCCTTTTATTTTGTCAGTTTTTACCTTGAAGAGTAAGTATGGTCAGAACTAAGATTATTAGCACTGCTATAGTAAACATTCTTATGAAATACACAAGAAAGACATTTTTAATAACCTGCCCTCTGAGTACAATAACAAATTCAAACGAAATCGCTTGAATGTATTCACTGACTGATGTTATTATGAATAAAGAAAGTTACGTACCCGCTGGAGTTTCCGTTTATGGATCCTAAACTTGGAGCCTCTGAGTACAAGAATTTAATCACTATAATACTGCCCCCTATGTATTAAAATTTTACTGCTATGCCACTTCTCCCTATGTCTAAGTATATAACTACTATAATACTGCCCCCTATGTACAGGAATATAACTACTATAATATAACCCCCTATGTAGAAGAATATAACTACTATAATACTGCCCCCTATGTACTAGAATTTAACTTCTATAATACTTCATCCTATTTACAAGAATATAACTACTATTATTCTGCTCCTATGTACAACTATATAACTGCTATAATACTGGCTCCTATGTACAAGAATATAATACTATAATACTGTACCTATGTACAAGAATATAACTACCATATGCTGCCCCCTATGTACAAGAATATAATACTATAAATACTGCTCCCTATGTACAAGAATATAACTACGATAATACTGCTCCCATGTACAAGAATATATACACATAATACTCCTCCTATGTACAAGAAATAATATATAATCCCGCTATTATAATACTGTCCGCTATGTAAAGAATTACTGCTATAATACTGCCCCTATGTACAAGAACTATAACTACATAATACTGCCACCTATGTACAAGAAAACTACATAATACTGCTCCATGTACAAGAATAAAATACTAAATACTGCTCCTATGCAGAAGAATATAACTACTATAATACTGCTCCCTATGTACAAATATGACTACTATAATACTACTATGTACAAGACAATAACTACTATACATATGCCCCCTGTACAAGAATATAACTACTATAATACTGCCCTCTATGTACAAGACTATAACTACTATAATGCTTCCCCCTATGTACAAGACTATAACTACTATAATACTGCTCCCTATGTACAAGAATATAACTACTATAATACTGCCCCCTATGTACAAGACTATAGCTACTATAATACTGCCCCTATGTACAAGAATATAACTACTATAATACTGCCCCTATGTACAAGAATATAACTACTATAATACTGCCTCCTGTGTACAAGAATATAACTACTATAATACTGCCCTCTATGTACAAGAATATAACTACTATAATACTGCCCCAATGTACAAGAAGTTACTATAATACTGCCTCCTATGTACAAGAATATAACTACTATAATACTGTCCGCTATGTACAAGAATATAACTGCTATAATACTGCCCCCTATGTACAAGAATATAACTACTATAATACTGCCTCCTATGTACAAGAATATAACCACTATAATACTGCCCCCTATGTACAAGAATATAACTACTATAATACTGTTACTATGTACAAGAATATAACTACTATAATACTGCCCCCTATGTACAAGAATATAACTACTATAATACTGCCCCCTGTGTACAAGAATATAACTGCTATAATACTGGCTCCCATGTACAAGAATATAACCACGATAATACTGCCCCTATGTACAAGAATATAACTACTATAATACTGCCCCTATGTACAAGAATTTAACTACTATAATAATGCCCCCTATGTACAAGAATATAACTACTATGATACTGCCCTCTATGTACAAGACTATAACTACTATAATGCTTCCCCCTATGTACAAGACTATAACTACTATAATACTGCTCCCTATGTACAAGAATATAACTACTATAATACTGAACCTAAGTAAAAGAATATAACAACTATAATACTGCACCTCAGGGTACAAGAATATAAACTACTATAATACTGCCCCCATGTACAAGAATATAACTACTATAAATACTGCCCCTATGTACAAGACTATTAACTACGATAATACTGCCCCTATTACAAGAATAAAACACTATAAATACTGCCCCTATGTACAAGAATTTAACTACTATAATACTGCCCCTATGTGTAAGAATATAACTACTATAATACTGCCCTCTATGTACAAGAATATAGCTGCTATAACACTGTCCCCTATGTACAAGAATATATCTATATACTGTATACTGTATACTGTAATATATATTACAATACTGCCCATATGTACAAGAATATAACTACTATAATACTGCCCCTATGTACAAGAATTTAACTACTATAATACTGCCCTCTATGTACAAGACTATAACTACTATAATACAAGAATATAACTGCTATAATACTGGCTCCCATGTACAAGAATATAACCACTATAATACTGCTCCCTATGTACATGAATATAACTACTATAACACTGCTCCCTATGTACAAGAATATAACTACTATCATACTAACCCCTATGTACAAAAATATAACTACTATAATACTGCCCCATGTACAAGAATATAACTACTATAACACTGCCCCATGTACAAAAATATGACTACTATAATGTTGCTCCCTATGTATAAGAATATAACTACTATAATACTGAGGCAAAGATACAACTATAAAAATACTATAATATTGCCCTTATAAATAAAAATATAATTGCTATAATTCTTCCCCCTGTAATTGGATAGGGCTGTAAAGCTAGGTTCACACAGCTTAACTGTGGGACGTAATTACGCCCCGCAATTATGCCGTGTGGCTGGGGGCGGGAGCGGGAGGGCGGGAGCGGGGGGGCCGGCACTTCGCCGGCCCATAGACAATCATTACTAGCGGCGCGTATACGCCGCTGGAAAGTGACCTGTCAATTATCTCTCCCCTCGGCGTATTCGCCGAGCAGGGAGAGGAGACGTAATCCATAGTTCTCTATGAGAACTGTGGATTACCATAATGACCAGGACGTTTTCAGCCCGTAATTGGCGCACTCCGGCGCGTAATTACGGACCGTAATACGTCCTGGTTTAAGCCGTGTGAACATGGCCTAAATGCTCTTCAAAAAGACAACTGTACATAATTTTAGGCTTAGTGCATGACAGAGTATTTCAAAGAACATCAAAGAAAGATCTGTGTCCTGCTTCGCTTCCTCAAGCCCTATCCTTGTCTGGAGTATTCCTTTAAACCTAGAAAGAGTCACTGTGGTTCTGACCGGGGTTAGGTCATTGACCGTGTAGTTCAGTTTTTTTCTGACTTCATTACATCCAGATAGTAAAGCCCATTTTCCCCCTTTATCGAGGTGATAGATTGGAATAATGAGGTATCGTTTCCATTACCAGTAAGACGTGTGATTTATTATACCGTCTATGGTGACATTGAACATGGTGCCAGTTTCCAGGTAAATATGGCCGAGATGTTCTCCGATGAATAATAATTTTGGATGTTAGCGCTACTTGAAAATGAGAGGAAACAGAAGTCACATTTTAGCTTCTCATTATTATTATTATGGCAGCTTTTATGGTGTCGTTAGTTGATTACAGGACAAGGACAGTCCTTCTAGAGAAGGACATTTGGGAAGTATGTCTTCTCCGGAGATCAGATGCTTTGGTCCTGCCAAGGGACATGAGTTGTTTGCTGGCCATAGTCTCTCGGCAGGGAGAGGAATGTTTGCTATGGGAACAGTGTGTTTTGCTCCAGAGTGGATTTCCTCTTGCAGGAGACAAGGTTAAAAGTCAGAGCGATGTCTCCTAAATCACAACAGGACACTCCAGGTTTATCCCTGCACCCCAAAATTTCATATACCTGTACTTAAGATTCCTGTAAAATGCCAAAAATTTGACCCATGTAGAGATGAGCGAATTTGTTAAAATTTGCATGGCCAGTGTCTCACAAATTGATAATTTATTAATATGGAGCCGTATGTTCACCCTATAAGACAATGCTTAGCCATTTCATCCTCTGTTGTATTAAATACTTTTTAAACTATAAATCCAAGATATATCCCTACTTTATCTAAAATATAACTTGTAATTTATTCTTTAAAAAAAAGAGCATTGATAAACAATGTGAAAAAGCTGCACAAACTGAGAGGGACTTATCATGAAAAATATTAATTGGACACTTTAGAAAAACAGGGAGACAATGGAGACCCTACTCCGTCCATATTGGAAGGTATGGCCAAGTGTGATGTCCTGATGCCCACTGCAGTGCTATGCCCAGGGGCCCATAATGCTCTTAAGACATCTCTGGTGATTGACAAAGGATTGTCTTCTTTGAGGAGTCACATTTTCTGCTTCATTGAATGGATGGACGTTGGTGTGTCATTTGAGAAAGAACAGAGAACAAACAGCCGCTACCATGGCTGGGAGACCACAAGCTGGTAGTTGCAATGTTATGGTTTGGGGAATGTTTTTATGGCACTCTCTGGGCCACTCATCCATGTGGAAGACACTCTCAACCAATCTGGGTATGAATCCATCCTTGCAGATCATATACACCCATACATGTTGATTGTCTTCCCTGGAGCGGATGGAATCTTCCAGCAAGACAATGCAACATGTCAACGGCTAGAAGTGTCCGACATTGGTTGGAAGAGCAGGATCAAGACGTCCAAGTACCACCCTGGCCCCTAATTCTCCAAACTTGAACCAACACCAGCATCTGTAAATCTCTAAATTGGTTGGTGTTGCTCTTTTGGCCCCGTCCTGCAGCTGTGGTGATGCCCCGGGAATGGTGGTGTTGGCTCTATGGACCTCCAGCAGCTTGTGGGAGCCCCTTGATGTGGTGTTGGCTCTATGGACCCTCCAGTAAGTTGTGGGAGCCCTCTGGAAGTGGTGTTGGCTCTATGGTCCCTCCAGCAGCTGTGGAGCCCCTGGATTGTGGTGTTGCTCTATGGTTCGCTCCACAGCTGTGGGCCCCTGGGATGGTTGGTGTAGGCTTCCATGGCCCTCCAAGCCAGTAGTGGGGCCCACTGAAGATGAGTTGGCTCTAGTGGACCCTCCAGCATCTGTGAGGCTCCCTAGATGTGGTGTTGGGCTTCTATGTTCCTCCAGCAGCTGTGAGGAGCCCCTGGATGGTGGTTTGGCTCTATGAACCCCCCAGCAGCTGTGGAGCCCCTGGATGGTGGTGTTGGCTCAATGGCCCCACCGCAAACTGTGGAGCCCCTGGATGTGTGTTGGCTCGTATGGATCCTCCATCAGCTGTGAGAGCCCTTGGAATGTGGTATTTGCCTACATGGCCCCTCCAGCACTGTGGAGCCCCTGGATGGTGGTCCTTAGCTCTATGAACCCCCCCCAGTATCTGTGGGAGCCCCGTATGGGTGGTGTTGGCTCCTATGACCCTCCAGCACTTTGGGGCCTCTGGAATGGTGGGTGTTGGCTCTATGGACCCTCCACAGCCTGATGGGACCCTGGAGTTGGTGGTGTTGGCTCTATGCCCCTCCAGGCCGCTGTGGGAGCCCCTGGATTGTGGTGTTCGACTCTATGGACCCTCCAGCAGCTGTGGGACCCCCTGGTGGGTGGTGTTGGCACTAGGCCCCCCCCAGCAGCTGTGGGAGCCCCTGATGGTGTAGTTTGGCTTCTAAGAACCCCCCTGTATCAGTGGGAGCCCCTGGATGGTGGTTTGGCTATATGGGACCCTCCAGCAGCTGTGGGAGCTCTGGATGGTGGTGTATGGCTCTATGGACGCCCTCCATCAGCTGTGGGCTTCTGGATGGTGGTGTGGCTCTATTGCCCCTCCATCAGCTGTGGGAGCCCCTGGATGGTGTGTTACTCTATGGACCTCCAGCGCTGTGGGAGCCCCTGGGTGGTGGTGTTGCCTCGATGGCCCCTCCAGCAGCTGTGGGAGACCCTGGGTGGTGGTGTTGGTTCTATGGACCCTCCAGCAGCTGTGGGGCCCCTTATGGTGGGGTTGGCTCTATGGACCCTCCGAGCAGCTGTTGGAGGAGCCCCTGGGTGGTGGAGTTGCTCTACTATGGCCCCACCAGCAAGCAGTGGGACCCCTGATGGGTTGTTTGGCTCTATGAACCCCCCAGTTTCTGTGGTAGCCCTGGATGGTGGTGTTGGCTCATGGTCCCTCCAGCAGCTGTGGGAGCCTCTGATGGGGTGTTGGCTCTGTGGACCCTCCATGCAGCTTTGGGAGCCCTGGATGGTGTGTTGGCTCTATGACGCCACCAGCATGCTAGAGCCCCTGGATGGTGGTGTTGCTCTATAGACCGCCCTCCACAGCTTTGGGAGCCCCTGGATGGATGGTGTTGGCTCTATGGACCCTCCAGTCAGCTTGGAGCCCCTGGATGGTGGTGTTGGCTCTATGGCCCCTCCAGCAGCTGTGGGAGCCCCTGGGTGGTGGTGTTGGCTTTATGGCCCCTCCAGCAGCTGTGGGATGCAGTCGGCTCTAGATACCTGTGACAACCCACCAGGACCATATTTACTCACTCCCAGCCCGTCTAGCTGCACATCTCGATTATGCCATATATTAGCTTCCGGTCATAACAATGTGACTTGGCCGTAATTTTGAACTTTTGACTGAATGAGCATATATATGGGAGAGAAGCGGCAATCTGCAGCCCCAGTGGTTGTGGCCAATTCCTTGATGATTTTCAGCCACAGCCATGTCCTAAGTGTCAGTCACTGACCCGAAACACCTAGAACATGGAGCATAAAACCTTGGGCTCCTGCATCTAGTGCCTAAGTCTAGCAACACCAATGGTCATTGAAACAGTACTTATACTTTGCAATGTTTTATTGTTTTTGCTCCTTCTGTGAGTGATCGTTAGTCACTTGTCGTTACGTCACCGCTCTCGCCTTCTACAGTGGTTCTGTTTTTTGGCTAATAAGGGCTCTCCAGTGATAAGGCCGCTTCTTTGTTGAGTACAGTAGTATTGTGAGGAGGAATGAAGGCCCCATTGTAAGTGCCACCGCTGAGAAGCTGTTGTGAGAGTCATCACTGCCGCCAAAGTAGATTTCAGCGGATTAGAATAGCGGCTTCTTTGTGTCCCACATAGAATATTGTGTGCAAGCAGCTAAAAGTAAAATGGGGGTCAGTGCGGGGTCACTTGTGGCTGAAGGAGGTTTAATTTAGTAGTACATTGTAATGTGCCAAATGTCTGCCTGGTGAACTGTGCCCCCTGTGACTGAGCCGCCACAAGGAGTAGACATGGAGGGTCCGAGCAATTAAGAGATACAACAATATTTCATTTTTGTTGCTTTAGTCTTGAAGGTTGTTACTTATGCGCTAAATAATGGAGGCAGCAAAAGGCTATAAATCAGGGCAGCGGGGATGCGGTTTGTCAGGTGCACGCCGGGCCGTGCCATCAATTCAGTTCTTCCTAGTTTTGTGCCGGATATAAAATAGATTGAATGGTTTATAGCTATTTAAAATAAACAGTAAAAAGCATTAAAAGCTGAGAGTTTTGCACAGGGGCGATACTAAATTGCATGGGACCCCATAGGAAAATGAGAGGGGCCCTACATCCTAATAACAGGAAACTGAAGCAACAATAAAAGTTGCAAAAATTCAAGGTATAAATAATATCGCTATATATCTGAGAACCCAAATAATACTGCTAGATAGCAGAAAGCCACCCAGTGGTTATTCCCTACTAAGAGGCACAATATTTCTGCACCTGAGTGGCTCCCTCAATCTTTTGCCCCCCACAGCAGCTTCTCTATGGTTGCTACAGGGATAGTTACACCCATGGCTTCATGATGATATGGAGTGCGGGACCTATTGATCATATGTGTTACGGACATTTTTTTATATAATGACTATATCCAGCTTTACTATGTGATGCACATGGGAATTCTTAGCACTTACAGGGGTGTTCCCATCTCACACATATCAATAGGATATGGCACCAATGTGTTATAGGTGCAGGTCCCACCTTTTCAGCAATGGGCCCCCAAAACTCCCAAAATAAGCAGAGAGTCGTCCACACTTCGCACCAATCTCTCATACTTTCTATTGCAATTCTGAGAACAGGTGATTTGTGTGCTTGGCCGTATTTGGACCTCCAAAAGGAGAGAAGTGTGCAAGCACGACTGGTTCTCTATTCTGTATTGAGGATTTCAGGGGCCCGTTCCTGAAATAGGTGTGGCTCCTAGAGGCGGAGACTGCACCCAAAGTCGCCATCAGAAATGTCGTGGCTCCATATAGCCAAAGTGTCTGATTCCACCCCCCAACAAAAAATTATTTGTGGGGTGAATTAGAAAAAAAAATACAATTACACCATTGTTTTTGGGTTTCGTTTTTGTTGGATTTTGCATCATTCAGTTTAATTGACGTTAGCTGTATTCTGCGGGTCAGTACTTATACACTGTTACATGATCACCATGTAACTCATGTATATAGTAGCTCATATCACTATAATGTTACTGACCAAACCAGTATAGCAAGACCAATAGAACCACATAATATACAAAGACCAAATAATACTACAACATATCACTAGTATATAGTGACTTATACCACCACTCTGTTACGGACCAAACTAGTATACCAAGACGAATAGCGCCAATAACAACATACGAAGGCTAAATAATACCCCCCATATCACTACCATATGGTAACGCATACCACCCTAATGTTACTGACCAAACCGATAAACCAAGACCAATATAACCAAATAACAACAAAAAACAAATATCACTACCATATAGTAACTTGCACAATAGTAACACATAGTAAGCTTACACAAAGTGGCAAATGATTAGTGGAATTTGAGTAATCATCCCATACACTTGCATTTTCAGCTGACCACAGGCAAAAAAAAATAAAAAATCAACAGATCATATTTTTGGCATACAATGGTCTACCATCAACCATCGCAAATAATTGATGGTACGCCTAAATCGTCCAAAGAAAGAAAGGGAAGTAGTGAGGAGTAAAGGAAGTAGTTCCCCACCAATCAAGGCCTTCAATATCACAAATATTTCATGTTTTTAGTTAGGAGGCAGAATAAGTCTGTATAGCAAACAACTGAGCTTTGAACTCGAAGGGTTTTGTCGCCACAATGATTAGGTTTCTAAATGAAGACTATTTACAAATACATTGCTGTTTTGATTTTACTTAATATTAATATCCCACGTCTGTCATATATGGCAGCTGCTTTATTTTACCATGCTTGTGAAAATACTGTATACACTGGTCCCTCAACATACAATATTTATTGGTCCTGGGATGACCATTGTATGATGAAACCATAACTGTATGGAAAACCAATGGACACCAGAGACTGGTTTATAAAATCGGTGGAAGTCGGCAAAGAATATCAACACACCTGAAAGGATTGTACCAGGATGCAATGAGGTTTTCAATGCATCAGTTCCCGGCAAGCAAGGGGCCTATATGCCCTACACAGGGGCCTTCAGACATCTGTATCCATTCCTGGTAAGGTGTAATGGACGGCAGAGGCTGTGCAGAGCTCGATACCCTGATGTGGGCCCCTGGCACTAGTAACTAAACATGAGTGTCATAGACAGATCCTTTGTAATGGGTCTGCCAGTCAGTAATCTATATTGCACTCAGAGATGTATATCCTTTACTTAGATCTTTATAAATATCAGTTCTTCTTCTGCCAAACAAATCCTAATATGGCTGAGAGAGGAGTAGGACTGTGGACACTGAGAATCACAACACATCTTTATCAGAGACCATCCTGAGAATGATAAAATACATTCAAAGGGTCCCATCTTATAGTGATGACATATCACTAGTGTATGCCATTGCTTTATGATCAGTAGACATCCAACCTCTGGGACACCCACCAATGTTCAAAATGAAGGAGATGCAGCTCTGATTCAATGCAGCCGCCCCTTCTCGGTTTTTCCCTAAACAATGGTGCAACCAACCTCCTTATTGTGCTTTTGACTTCAGTCGGCCCCATTGCAGTAGGTAGAGCTCCTGTTCACAGTCAGTGACCCCTTTAACTATAAGGCCTCGTTCACTCGGCTTATTCTGGGACTGATTGGAGCCGTACTGCGCGCCGTATTTGTGCTGCAGTACGGCTCCAATCAGTCCCAGTCATTACGGTAATCCACAGTTCTCATAGAGAACTATGGTTTCCGTCTCTTCTCCCTGCTCGGCGAATCCGCCGCGGGGGAGAAAGGGACATGCACATTATTTACGCCGTGTACGCGTCGTGAATAATGAGTGTCTATGGGGCGGGCGAGCGGCCGGAACCCCGCCCCGCTGCACGGCTGCCGGCGTAATTGCGGGGCGAAATCCGGCTCCGCAATTACGCCGGCAATAAGCCGTGTGAACATTGCCTTAGGATCAATGGGGTTCAGGGAGGCCCCACCAATCATAAAGTGATGGCATCTCCTAGTGACATGCCACTATGTTATGAGTTAAGAATACCAGGTATTTAGGTTGACATTATCATTTATTTTCCCAAATATTGAAGTAGGATGATTTGTGGTACAATGTAGGCTACAAGTCTCAAAGTATGTGCACCAGTTAAATTCATATCCAAAGGTGCATGCTTAATGTCTAATTCTAAAAGTTTGGGCATTGGAACATGCCTTTGACAAAAATATTAATATTACAGCTCGGATTTTCTGAGGTCTGATTTCAAATCTGAAAATCGGGTTAAGAAACTTAGAACATGTACTATAATCCATCGTATTTCACTTGTAAACGGTGAATTATTGTAATGTTCAATTGAATGGGTGGCTGAAATCTGAAAATTGCGGCAAGAAAACGGGACAAAGCCGGTACAAAAAACTAAAACCGTGTAAAATACTGGTCGGATTCTGACTAGAATCTGCTGGGTATTTGTACCTCTGTAGTGTGCACGTAACCTTAGACTCTGAATCTGGAAGGACCTAATAGGCTTCTGTAGATGGCAGACCTGGAGACAGTTTCCAGGTTGGATCCAAGAAAATGCCTGCTATGGTAACTATCGGCACCCCATGATTGTGTTTGCAGGGTGCCAATGGTTACACAGAGGGGGCCCCCTCCCTTAGTCAACTGCCTCTAAGTGCTGCGGATGCTATTGACCGCGGCATCCAGGACTTTAAATTGCTGGGATCAGAGCTAGCTCTGATCCTGGCAGCTAAACCCGCACTATGGAGCTCGAGAAGCTCAAGTCCAACCCTGCATCCACGTCCTGTCTGAAAAAAGCTGTTGTTACACTCAGTATGTGAGGAAGAGTGACGATACTTAACTTTGAGTCCTCTATTCAAAATGTTAATGAGTCCAGAACCCTTACAAAAACAAAATAATTTATCCATCCTGAAAGGGGTTGTCTCACCATGCAGTTTAATAGAATTACAGCCAGCTTCATACTCACACTTCCTGCTTGGGCTGCGGGCGGGTCTATGCAGTGATTGCCATATCAGCTCGGTTAGTCATAGCTGTGCCAGTTACATTGAAATGACAGCAGGAGATATAAAATCTGGAGCACACAAGACTACAGAGCTCTAAAGAGTGAAAATGTGTCCTTACCTTAAACAAAGCTCCATTTCTATGGATTGCACACAGCAGAGAGTAACTCACCATAGATGGACAGCAGCTTCTAGCAGTTAGGTAAGAGAGGGAGAAATAAATGGTCGGTAACCAAGTAAAACATGTGTGTACTCAGAAGAGATAAAATCTATTTTATCTTCTCAACAAAGCTAAATAAAAAATGTTATATATTTAGTAATAGTCTTCATTTTACCCTGGTGCAGAATTTTTAATAATAATTTGCAAGCTTCACACATCAATTTTACTTTGTGGAAAACCACATTTAAGTCCCTTAATGCTCCATGATGTATATACCCATCATGGAAGTTGGTCTAGTCAGAAACATACTGATCCGCAGAATACAGAAAGTATATTGTTTATACTGAACAGTGAACTCCATAGAAAATAAGGGCCACATGTATGAAAACTGTCTTGGTCTAAGACTTTCCTTGTTGCCCATAGCAACCAATCAGAGCTCATAGCAACCAATCAGAGCTCCCCTTTCTTTTTATATAGTGCTCTGGAAAAATGAAAGGGGAGCTGTGATTGGTTGCTATGGGCAACAAAGAAAGTCTTAGACCAAGACAGTTTTCATACATGTCCCCCAAAGCCCTCACAAAAAAGGTGCCATTGCATTTTTTTCTCTCTTTTCACCCTCCAAATAATTTTTTTTGTGTTTAACAGTTTATTATAAGGTGCTGTGAATGGTACCATTATAAAGTAAATCTTTTTCAACAAAGAGAAACAAACTCTAATATGTCTAATTAGATGGAAAAATTAAAAAGTTATAGCTCTTAGAAGGCCGGGAGGAAAAACGAAAGAGAACAATCCAAAAATAGCTGTGCCCTTAAGGGGTTAATTCCCAATTTTATACCATATATATAAGGATTCTGTTTTACACTTCAATATTAGCAGATATGTTTATACCATAAATAAGGTCAGAGATTGACTATAACCTTTGTAGCAATTTTATTTTTTATTATAGTGGATTATAGTGCTCTATAGTCATGTGACTGCACCAGCAGAATAGTGAGTGCAGCTCTGGAATATAATATAGGATGTAACTCAGGATCAGTACAGGATAAGTAATGTATGTACACAGTGACTGCACCAGCAGAATAGTGAGTGCAGCTCTGGAGTATAATACAGGATGTGTAACTCAGAATCAGTACAGGATAAGTAATGTAATATATGTAAACAATGACTGCACCAGCAGAATAGTGAGTGCAGCTCTGGAGTATAATATAGGGTGTAACTCAAGATCAGCACAGGATAAGTAATGTATGTACACAGTGACTGCACCAGCAGAATAGTGAGTGCAGCTCTGGAGTATAATATAGGGTATAACTCAAGATCAGCACAGGATAAGTAATGTATGTACACAGTGACTGCACCAGCAGAATAGTGAGTGCAGCTCTGGAGTATAATACAGGATGTAACTCAAGAACAGTACAGGATAAGAAATGTATGTACACAGTGACTGCACCAACAGAATAGTGAGTGCAGCTCTGGAGTATAATACAGGATGTAACTTAGGATCAGATCAGGATCAGTACAGTAATGTATGTACACAGTGACTGCACCCGCAGAATAGTGAGTGCAGCTCTGGAGTATAATACAGGATGTTACTCAGGATCAGTACAGGATAAGTAATGTATGTACACAGTGACTCCACCAGCTGAAAATGGTCTGTATAACTGTAGAGATGACTCTGTCTATAAACTGCAAATTTTAGAAGAAACAGACTTTGTCCCATGATCATGATATAAGGTTCATACCCCACCAATATTATAGGAGCTTCAAGATACATATTTCAGAATTAACTGTACCTTTAACTTAGTAATGATATATCTTTATTGGCCAGTGACCTCATCAAGGGGGCTCGCAACTCCAAAGTAATTTTCTCAGCTCCAAAAATCTTCTCTATGTCTACCTAAGATTTGAAAACAGTGGTTCTACAGAGTCCTAAAAATAAGTTTTTACTCTTGGATCCTGAAGAGCCAGCATAATAATAATAATAATTGGGAAAAAGAGATCATTGGTGACCTCAATGTTCCTTCATGCCACAAACAATACAAGGACTGCTACAGCGACTCGATAGTGTGAAAAAGCTTACAAAACAGCCCCTTCTATCCAGCGTTTAACTGGGGTACGTGGAGCGGTCCATGGGGCAAAGGTTACCGTTGGATTTTCGGCTGTTGGATTAAAAAAACTGAATCCGCCTAAAATCCAACCAAAAAACAGTGCTGTGTAGACATAGCCTTATTTTACAACTATTGCAGGAATCATCATCATCCAACTTTCCTAGAGTCCTACCTTCATGTACGCACGATGGAGTGTGGATAAAGTGAAGAAACTGTAATAACTTTATTTTGTTCATCACCCAGTTTTCCCAGAGTCCAGCATACAGGGGCAGGTGGAGTATTACAGCATAACTAAACAAACTTGCCATGTAGGTGTCTGGTAAAGCTGGGTGATGCCCTCTATGGGAACTGTAATGACCCATGTTGGGGGTCAGCTGTGACTAAACATCATTAAACAACAAAAAGTGCAAGAAAGGAGACTACAAATTATTCATAAGCAGCAATCAGATCTCTGTTCTCTCTGGAGCTGGATGAAAACTGAGCCTGTGACACAAGGATGATTCATGATTAGCTGTCCTCCGTGGCTGGTAACAAACATAAGCTGCGGCCAGCAGCATTCAGGGGCCCTCACAGGAGCCTGGGGCCGGCAGCCGTGCCTTCTGTTATTCGGTGGTTAAGCACTTCCTCCGGCAGCCGCACAGGCAGGAAACGCACTTCTTTTTACTTTTCTGCTGTGAACATTTTATCAGTCACAGTTTTTGATATTTTCTTAACAAGTTCATATTTTCGTCGCTCGATCAGCGCCAGATGTTCTAGGGATTCAGAAAATTGACCAGCATTGAACTCAGCATATTGGGCGCTGCATTCCGTGTCCTCCACAGGATCCCTGTTGTACTAATTAGCTGAAATTAGATGGCAATATTCACTTGTTAGCCTCTTCCCATAGAAAGGATTATTGTTATGTTGCGTTTGTTTTCTTCTCTCCGTCTTCGAAGACTCATAACTTTTTTAGTTTTCCTTCTACATAGAGCTTGTTTTTTATGGGACAAGATAAACTTTTCAATCACATTAGTTTCTTTTACCTGCCTTCCCAAAGCCATAACTTTTTATTTTTTTTTTCCATCTACATGGTCATATGAGGGCTTGTTTTTTGCGGGGCAAGGTGTTCTTTTTTAATAGTGCCATTGACCGTGTGCCATGGGCTATGTGAGGTCAGTTCAATTCTAATGATACAATATTTTTAGTGTTTTCATTATGTACTTGGAATTTTTTTTTTTTTTAAATATATACTGCAGTGCCATTTTCTGACAACAATAACTTTATTTTTCCCTCCATAGACCTAAGTAAGGACTTGATATTTGAAAGCTGAAGTTTTTTGTTTTTTTTTATTGGTACCACTTTGGGGTTCGTGCAACTTTTTGATCACATTTTATTCCAATTTTTGAGTAGATAAAATGACCAAAATGAAACCCACAATGATAGGATTCACTGTACAAATAATGTTGTATTTTACTGGATCAGACTCTTATGGATGTGGTGATACCAATGCTTAACAATTTTTTTTTATTTGCCAAATAGCAAATAGTAGTTTTTTTAAATATCGTTTTTTTAACTTGTACTTTTAGTCCTCCTAGAGAACTTGGAGGTGCGGTTCCTTAGACACTATTCTGCAATACAATTATATTGCAGACTAGTGCTTGAATACTGCAAGGTGCACTAGGAGTACTAAGATGGCAGCCATGGAGGTCTTTATTGGGCCACCGGCTGCCATGTCCGCACCCCACGCTGTTGTTGCAGGGGTGGTTTATCAGGTGACACAATAGACTGTGTTGCCATCTTTTAATCATTTAGATGTTATAGTTTCAGCTATAATTAACAGTCAGGCCCCGCTGGGTATTGGGCGGGATCAGCTCAGTGAGTGAGCCCGCTCCATATACCCTTATCAATATTATGTGTAAATGAACATCAAATGTCGGTCAGGGTTATATTGGCCGCACAGTTTTGTAGCTAACTAGCAGTGAGCCATGTAGTCACTGAACCTTAAAGGTTAGTTTATCTTTAGAGAACTGCATACATGGCAATCAGATAGATAGTGTTATATGATTGGTCCTTATTTTAATGGGAGAGCCCCATAAATTGGACTGGATTTATGCAAACCTTGCCCAAAAATGGGTGTAGATGTGGGGGACATGGCCGGCTTTTCCTGGGTCTGAATAAAATGTCCTGATATAGGCTTTGAACATTTTTTTAGTATGCAGTAAGTATAGGAGGGAAAGTTACATATTAGAACGCTTGTATCATAATAACAAGATATCCTACAATAGATATTGCCAGAAAAGCAAACTTTGCAAATATTTATACTTTTTTTAAAATGAACACTATGTCCCAACAAGCCAACATTGTTTTTTTGGGGTATGTGTCTCCTGATTTTGTAGTGTACTCCAAGTTTACGGTGGTTGTCGGCGCATTGTACGCCATCTTTTGTGTGGCTGTATGCGCCTTTTTTAGCCGTATGTGTGTGCCACATTTGTATGGGGCTTACACTGTCAGCTATTTTCTATGTTTGATTGTAGGCGCATCGCGGAATTTTGTTGTGCGTGAGTGTGCTCCTTTTTTGCCGGCTGGTGGCGTCAGATTTGCATTGTCCAAACTTTCGTCATTCGTGGACGACAAGTTCTGCGCATTGATGTGTGCGAAAATGTGAGTACATTACCTGGCGCTGTGCAAATGTGCCCCCTTTTTATTAATTGCTCCTGGGTTCATTGCAGAACGTCGTCCTGTACTTATTTCTGGCTGCTGGTTGAAGTTGTAGATCGAGCGCCTGCTGTGTGCGCTCTGATGTTGAATGTTGCTCCCAACTCTGCTAATTTTCAAATGTGCCCCAAAAGCAATTATGACAAAAATTTGGAGGGAGCCAGAAAGGGCGCACAAGCATGCGCCCCAATCCACACATGCGCCGCGAAGACAACATGCGCTCCAAAAGAAACCTACACGGCGTTAAGAAATGCGTAGAACTAACGAATGCGCCGAATTTTGAAGTGTACAAGCCGAAACGCCCAAAGAGGCGCCCCAAGCAACACACTCACCGAAAAAAGGCGCAAAGCCTAAAACATTCCGACAGACACAAATACAACCACTTTACAAAACAAGCGCAGAACAAATTAGGAAATACATTACTTTATGCCACATTCAAACTGGCGTACGGACGCCACTTTTATGACATGTCGCCCTAAGTTTATATAACACTTCTACCTACATAGCCTGGTTAAAGTATATTCCTTATTGCTAGTAGTTACAACCATCTGATGCTCCCTCTCCAATTTGGTTAAGCATGCCCAGTTGGTACTACTGAGAGCTTCCTCATAGCTACTAACTGCCAGGCCTGCTGAGTTTTCAACTGTATGTGTGCCCATGGGACATGCATACAATTAAAAATGGAACAACTTCCATCAGAGAAGAGAACGACTCATCAGATAAGACGTCTCCTGTGAGTACCTGAATGTCAGTGGTTATTTTGCTTCTGTATTGGATCAGTGCTGTATTCACTGTCATGGGATTGTGAACTGACTACCAGTGATCTGTGATTGCTTTTGATCGCACCACTATGTGGTTACTACATGGTGGTATTGTAGGTTGTATTGTAAAGCGAGAAAACGCCTGTCCCTGACTCTGTGATTAGGGGTTTCTCTGAGCCACTTCTACTTTCTTGCTTGTGTTTATAGTGTTATTCTAGAAAGCAGCAAGGTGCATGACCAAGGGAAAATTTGGAGGTGGATACTGTATGCGGACTGCTTTTTATTCCTAGTCAGGCTCTGCTAACTGGGCGCGGCTTAAAAGTAAGGTGCAGGTGTTAACTGTAGTTCCAGTCAGCTGAGAAATAGTTATGTGACCAACACAAAGCCCCATCCATAAAATGAAGCGTGTGGGACTGGGACATAGGGACATGGACAAAAACTGATGCAAAGGTTATTTTTCTCTGACACATTTATCATTTAACTTGGCTAAATGATATGTAATGTTTTGTGTGTAAGTTTAATGATGGTGCAACAACTTTAAGATCAATTAGTAAGATTAGGTTGACATGCTAAAGGGTTATTCCCATTATAATATTTTATGACCCCTGGATAGATTACCTTGCATCAGTAGTAGTAAGATTGATTAGGACAGAAGATTGAGCAATCAGGATGTCCCTTTTACAATGAGTGTAAGAATACTGCCTCCATCAATGTCACAGTACTCTTAAAACAGCCACAACGCCCCCAGAAAAATGAGTGTCAGCCTCATAGCTAATGCTCACCTTCACAACTAATGCGTTCTGTTACAAGTAGTGGCGCAGCCCGTGACCCAGGCTGCGGGCACACTCGTGCCCTGGCATGTCCCTCTACGCCCGGGGCGGGCGGCGCCGCGATCCGCGGGCGCTCCCGCGGCCACAGGCGTCCTCTCTCACCGGACCGTGCTCCTGCTTCTGCTCCAGGCCGGTGCGCGCGTCCCCTTTCCTTAGGGCGCGCGCCGGCTTTGTCAAATTTAAAGGGCCAGCGCGCCGCTAATTGGGAATGCCTGCCGCTGACCCTATTTTAAGGCTCCACCTCTTCCTGGTCCTCGACGATTCCATAGTGCCTGTACCTATGCGAGGAAGCCTTCTAGAATTCCGGTTAGCCTTCTCCGTGTACCAGTCCCGTTTGCGCACGTCCTTCGACCACGAACCTTCGCTGCCTGCCCTGACCTTCTGGCCTGTCCCCGACTACGAGTTCGCCTGCCGATTCTGTACCGCGTTGCACCTCGGCTACCACCGCAGGCAAGTCATATCAGGGGTAGCGACCTGGTAGAATCCTGCCGCAGCAAGTCCATCCCGCTTTGCGGCAGGCTCTGGTGAAAACCGGGACCCACTTAGACTCCGCTTTCTGGTGTGGCCTATACCATCGCCTGCGGTGGCCCAGTGGATCCACTACTCCCAGTCGTTACACGTTCATCAATGCCACAGGGCATACTGTAACACCTAGTGCTCTCATCATAGCCATCATGCCTTCATCATATACACAGTAGTTCGTTATAGCCAGTCTCCCCCCCCCCCCCATAATGATCAGTGCCCCATCATGGCCATAATTCCTTTTTCATAGCTACAGTGCCTCTACATAGTCACAGTTCCCCCAAAACCATCAGTATCCACACCCTATCCACAGTTCCCACCATCACAGCTAGTGTCATCATCAATGTCCCTTCACTCAGCATGTCCTCTAGTTCCCCCATGATAGCAACAATGCCTTTATCATAGCCACAGTGCCTTCTTTATACCCCAGTCCCCCATTATAGACACATATTTCATTATAGCCACAAGGCTTTCATCATATACGGAGAGACCTGATTACTTTATATAAGTATATAAATGGCCCCTTCAAAAGTATTGGGAAAAGCTATTTCATGTAACCCCCCCCTCCCAAAAAAAAAGCAATGGGGCATTCCCTTTAGAGAAAAAAAGGATTCAATATCCAGAGAAGAAAAGCCTTCTTCACCATGAGAACGGTGAATCTGTGGAGTATTCTTCCTGAGGAGCTGGTCACAGCAGGAACAGTTGAGAGTTTCAAGAAAGGCTTAGATAACTACCTAAAAATACAAAATATTAATACCTATGTGACCGTATAAAATTCTAGATTCAGTCTGATGGCAATTTTGGGAGCAGAAATTTAATATTTATTTAGGGCAGATTGGTTCTTGCCAAGTTTTTCATCAGTAGGGGAAACTAAGATTAATAAATCCTTATTCCCCTCCCTTCATCCACATGTTTTCCCCACCCTTGGTTGAACTTGATTGACATAAGTCTTTTTTTCAACCGTACTATGTAATGAAGCTCTCATCATAGCCACAGTGCCCCCATAAACAATCACAATGTCCACATCATAGCCACAGTGTCCACCATCACAGCTAGTGCCCTCATCATAGCCACAATGCCATCCTCACAGCCACACTGCCTTCTTGATACCCCAGTTACCCATAATAGTCACAAATTGTAGTCACATTGCCTTTATCATATCCACAGAGCGCTGTAATAGTCACAATGTCTTAATCATATCCACATTGCCCTCCCCATTGCTACCATATCTTCATTATAGCCACAAATTTTTAGCTATAGCCACAGTACCCTCATCAGGACCACGACACCTGCATCATAACCCCAGTGCCCCATAAAACCCAGTGCCCTATGTTAACCAAATGGTCACAATGCTTTTCTCATAGTCAAAGTGGCCCCACAATAGCCACATTAGCTTATTAGTCCCAGCTGAACCATTCCACTGAGGAAGCCCTTCACCTCAAAAATAACCCTTTTAACGAAAAAGTGAAGAAATCCTAACTTTTTTAAGGTCTAGGACCGGCAGCAGATATTGGGTGATTTGGAGGTTCCTATTGCATTATGCCTCCATAAACCACTGTCTCAAGCAAGCTGCGTTGTTCAGCTTTTTAGATGCAGTTTTAAAGCCAAAACTAAAAATTTTATTTAAAGGGTTTTGCCACGATGTAATGTTGACGTGGGATCCTCCAAAATGGGTATTTAATCATTTTTCTAAATATATGTGATTACAAAAAGTGAAGCCTGTGAGAGCTACAGCATTGCTCAGTCCCCCTTAGTTTCCTGAAACTTTACATTAGACACGACCAGGACACTTGACAGGAGCTGATCTGGCCGCACTTCTTATCTGATGACAGGGAACATGAATGAGCTTTCAAGGGACTGGGGAGAAAGTGCAGTGTATGAGGCTGTCTGCTGTATAGACAATCCACTGCTTGTAATGTAATTATTTGAGTAAACATTGCAGACGTTCCCTGCTTCCTCGCTCTCTACTCCTTCCTGCTCAGCCCCCTCCCTCTCACCACTGCAACTTTCATGATTTGTTTATCTTTTCTCCTGGGCAGATAAGAGGTAAGGAACTCACCTGGTGGCAAAACCCCTTTAAAACAAGAAGTCTAAGGGCCACATGTATGAAAACTGTCCAGGTCTAAGACCTCCCTTGTTGCCCATAGCAACCAATCTGAGCTCATAGTAACCAGTCAGAGCTCCCCTTAAATTTCATATAGTGCTCTAGGAAAATGAAAGCTGAGCTCTGATTGGTTGCTATGAGCTCTTAGACCGAGACAATTTTTATACACGTCCTTCTAAATCTTTCCTTAATATGTGCCCTCGAATTATGATCCATTCCTGGTTTTAGCTTTGAAAACGGCATTTAAAAAGCTGAAGGTTTGAACGCATCCTTATCATCATGCCTTTAGATACATGTCACCAGGGGCGTAACTAGAGAAGCCTGGGCCTCATAGTAAACTTTTGGATGTCCCCTCCCCCTACCTCTCCGAACACAAACATTAACAGGGACCTCTTAAGTCATGCAGTCACTAGATAATACAAGTAACGAGTATCTCACCATACATATCACCATCATACTGCTACCAAACAAATCCCAATATACCAAGGCCAAGATTACCAATAACGCTACTATATATGGACCTGATTATACCGCCAGAACACGACCACAAATTACCAACAAATAGTGACTTAATAATACCCCTATACTATTACTGAATAAAGATCAGTACACAAAGACCAATGATACCATCATATAGTGACCATATAGTGGTAGCTAAAGGTGTACACAGGTACCCTACAGATTATATATTACCTCCATACAGTGACCGGATAGTGGTAGATACCAGTGTACACCAGCTCTGCAGGCCATATATTACTTCCATACAGTGACCATATAGTGGTAGATACCAGTGTACACCAGCTCTACAGGCCATATATTACCTCCATACATTAATCATATTGTGGTAGATACCAGTATACACAGGCTCTACAGACTGAATATTACCACCGAATAGTGACTATATAGTGGTAGATACCAGTGTACACAGGCTCTGCTGATATGAGTGCTTACAGTACAGTTACAACTTGTGACTCGCAGGTGACGTTTTTCTGATGAGTCGTTCACATTTTTCTTCTCCATCCGGTCCAGACCACCATAATTACTTCTCCCGGCCACCACTCATCCATGCAGATTTGGACACAAATATCTTAAAATTCTCACTTTTCCAGCACCTCCCTCACTGTCCCTCACCTCTGTACAAACTTCCCAGGGGTGGGAGAATAGAAACAAGCCATAGCTTAAAGGCCCAGTCTCCTAGAGGGTAGGGGAGGAACAGAGGACTCACCCCCTGGAGATTGTATTACAGCTATAGCCTGTACCCCTCAGAATCATGTTACCCATTAGACCCCCCATTAGATAGGTTGGTAGGCCCTAGGAAGTTAGGTTGGTAGGCTTCAGGTAGGTAGATAGTATTTAGGACACAGGTAGGTAGGCAGTACATAGGCCTCAGGTAGCTAGGCCACATGTAGGTAGGTAGATTGGTCCTAGGTAGGTAGGCAGTAGTTAGGCCACAGGTAGGTAGACAGGTCCCAGTTAGGTAGGTAGGCTACAGGTAGGTAGGTAGATTGGCCCTAGGTAGGCAGTAGTTAGGCCTCAGTTAGGTAGGCAGCCCCAGGTAGGTAGGTATGCCCCAGGTAGGTAGGTAGGCAGAAGGAGGCCACATATAGGCTGTAGGTGAGGCCCAGGTAGCTAAATAGATAGGCTATAGGTGGGGCCCACATAGGTCAATGGGACATAGGTGGAATTGCAGAGCAGTAAGGGTATGTTCACACAACATATTTTACCACGTATTTCAGCATGTATTTTGCACTGGAATATGTGCCAAAATACCGTATATACCATATATGTAGGTAGGTAAATAGGCTGTAGGGGTCCCCAAATAGGCAAGCAGGCTTTAGGTAGGCTATAAGGGGGTCCATATAAGTAGGCAGGGTTTAAGTATACTATAGGGGGCCCATATAGATAGGGTTTAAGTAGGCTATAGGGGCCCATATAGGTAGACAACCAGGGTTTAGGGTACGCTTTAGGGGCCCATATATACGTAGGTGGACAGGGTTAAGGGTAGGCTATAGGAACCCATATAGGTATGCAGGCAGGGTTTAGGTTAGGCCCTATATAGGTAGGCAGGCAAGGTTGAGGGTAGGCTATAGTAGCCCATATAAGTAGGTAGGCAGGGTTTAGGATAGGCTATAGGCCCCATATAGGTAGGCAGACAGGGTTTAGGGCAGGCTATAGGGGGCCACATAGGTAGACAGGCAGGGTTTAGGGTAGGCTATAGGGCCCCATATAGGCAGGAAGGGTTTAGGGTAGGCTATAGGAGGGCATGTAGCTAGACAGGCAGGGTTTAGGCTCAATTATTGTAAAACTAAGAAAGATCTTACTCTTCTGTCTCTCCTGTTCCCTCGATGCCACAACCTCCTGGCCACTCCCTGTGCTCGGCACGATATTATTGCGTCGCTCACGTCAGCACTGTTAGCCGGCGCCTGGTAGGCTTAAAGGGAACCTGTCACATAGGTTATGCCCTCCTTGCTGAGGACAGTACAAGCTACTGACAGACCTGCTGTTTCCAGCACTGTGCTCCTTATTCTGTAAGATGCTGTAGTTTTAGAGTATTTACTGCTTAAATCTTATTCATGAGCAGGTGTTAGCCCCGCCCACCAGAGGCTAGCCCCACCCACTGACAGTTATTCACATGTTTCTGCCTATTCAAATTATTAGGTTTATCAGTGGAGGTGGGCGGGGTATGAAAAAATGACTCTTTGTTTGACTCTTTTTCTGGCTGAAAACTGCAGATTTGAGCATTAAATACTCAAAAACTACAGCATCTTACAGAATAAGGGACGCAGCGCTGGAAACAGCAGGTCTGACACTAGCTTGTGCTGTCCTCAGCAAGGGGGGAATAACCTATGTGACAGGTTCCCTTTAAGCGTATCAGGCAGATTAGCAGAGCGGGCATCGTCTGTACTCTACTAAGATCGGGCAGTCCTACCTTTGAACGCTTGGGACAGAGGACCATTCAGAGCCAGGATGCGACAGGGTAGCAGATGCACTAGGAGCTGCTATGGGGCATGGCCTGGGCCACCCAAGGACCCAGGCCCCGTAGCAGCTGCTACGTCTGCTACCTCGGTAGTAACGCCCCTGCATGTCACCTTCTCCCTGCCAACATCCAGCTTCACACTAACAAAATGTTTTCATGTTTTTCAGTCCTAACTTCTCCACTCTCTGGAGTCAGCCAGCAACACTGGTGCAGGTGGGCTGCTGCTGATGAAGTTGTGACCTGTCTTGTTTTTTTAAACCTTCCTTGGAACACGCTGATCTTTCCACATGTGAATCACTTGGAATGAGGAAACAAAGCATTGTGAGGCAGGAAGCCGCCTGATCCCGTGCACGTGGCTACAATAACATTATTTTGGGGTTTACAAACAGCAACGAAGAAAGGCAAGTTAGAAATGTTTTATGTCGACACAACAAGAAACATGGTAACATAATTTGTACAGGTGAAAGAGAATTAGCTTACATAGGGGTTGCAGGTACAGTTGCAAGAAAAAGTAGGTGATCCCTGGAATGATTACTAATGTGGTCTAATTGTTATCTAAGTCATAATGCTAGATAAACACAGCAGTTGTACTGTTAATGTATGTAATTGAACATATTAGGTAAATCAGCTCTGGGCCCCAGTTTATAGAAGAGATGTAATGGAGCTGGAGAGAGTACAAAGACGAGCAACCAAACTTATAAGGGGAATGGAACATCTTAGTTATGAGGAGAGGTTAGTAGAATTGAACCTATTTAGTCTTGAGAAAAGACGGCTTCGGGTGGACATGATTAATTTATATAAATGGTCCCTAGAAAAAGTATGGAGAAAATTATTTCAAGTAAAGCCCACTCAAAAGACAAGGGGACATTCCCTTCGGCTGGAGAAAAAAGGATTCACTCTCCAGAGGAGAAGGGTATTCTTCACTGTAAGAACTGTAAATCTGTGGAATAGCTGCCTGAGTAGCTGGTCACAGCAGGAACAGTTGAGGGATTCAAGAAAGGCTGAGATAACTACCTGAAACTAAAGAATATAAATTCGTACGTAGCTATGTAAAATTCTGGATCCTGGCTGGTGGCGGCTCTGGAGTCAGAGATGGGGTCTCCACTGGAGCAGATTGGTTCTTGCCTTTTGGGTTTCAGGGCATTAACCAGTGGAGAGGCTGGGCTTAAAATCCTAGTCTCCCTCCCTTTAACCACATTATATCACCCTTGGTTGAACTTGATGGACACGTGTCTTTTTTGAACCGTACTATGTAACCTCCACAGTGTTTGGGGTAAAAGTAAATGAATAATTGAATTTAATAACCTGTAGATGCCCCTTTAGAAGCAATCACCCCCACTAATAATTTTCTTATCCAATTTGCACAGCATTGAGAAGGAATTCTGGATCATCACCTTTGTTGATCACCTGATGTCTCTTCAGCTTGAGGTCATAGACTGCTGCCCTTACATTTTTCTGTAAATTGTATTAATACAAATTTGAATAAATTGTTTCCTCAAGTATCAAAAGATGTCCAGGACCTGATGCCTTCTCCACCATGCTTCACAGTTGGGATCAGGTTTTGGTGTTGGTTTGCAATGTTTTTTTTTTATTTGAAACTGTAACAACACTGGTTGGTACAGAAAGACAGACTGAGCCTTATAGAGTTGAACAGTAGTCAACCAAGCTGTTATATGCAAAATTTTCATGAAGCCTTTATCAGATATCAACCAAGCGGGACCCACCATTAGAAGATGGAATTGCAGAGCAGTAAGGGTATGTTCACACAATGTAGTTTACCAGCTACGTGAGGCAGAAATTTGCCTTGGGACAATGTGACACGTTTTCATGCAAGAAAGTGATTCCAATAGCACAAACAAATTGCGCACCGCAAAAACACTGTGTGAACTGCCCCTAAGGCAGATAATGGCAAGAACACAGATGATGACAACACCACAAATGGCTTCAATCCAGAAGCAGGGCAACAAAAATAACTTGCCTCAACTAACTCTCCCAAAATGTCTGCCTGTATTCCTAACACCAGGCAACACTGACCCTATTCTGTCCTTGAAGATATAACTAATAATGTCCCTAAGCTACAACTGACCCTGATAAAAACAAATGCCACTAGGACCCAGTGATACCAAGACAGAACTAACAGCATAGATAAAAAAAAATCTAAGCAGAATCAGAGATAAACCAAGACTCTAGACAATCAGATATAGAAAATGTAATAGATTACTAGACATGTAGAGTGGTGCCTGTGGCAGCGGCACCACAAATGCATGTGTGTGGATGGTGGTGGTTGAAGCCTACTGGTGATGGTGTGCAGGGTGGGGTAGCGTGTCTGACAAAATAAGTATAAATGAGACAGCAGCAAATTGGAGTCTTGTAGGCTTTACTCATGGCACAAAACTTAACTGCACAACTCTACAGATCAACCTGAGATAGTACAGCTCCACATGTTCTTAGTCACGTTTCTTCTCTGGTTCCTTCAAGCCCCAGTATTCTACATTTTACTTTTCTTAGGAAAAGGCTCTTGGCAACTTGAAATGTAAGTAGGCCTTGTAGGCATAGTGCATCCCTCCCAGTCGTGGTAAACCAGGCTCTCTCTGCAGCCTATCACACAGACCTGTAGTAATTTCTCTCTCTTTAAACTATCTTGGTACTTGTGGCTGAGCTGTACTCCTTTCTTTCCTTGCTGTTTTTATGTCTCTCTGTAACTGATAGAGCCGCCCTCCATATTCTGGATTCTGTGTCTAACTGGTGGCCAAGTAAAGAGGGGAGCCTGTCCCTGGTCCACAACCGGCTGACGGCCAAGGAATCCCTAATAGTGCTGGAACACTTTCAAGCTAGCAACTATTAACTGATCTGAACGGTCTAAGATGGCCAGTTACAAAGCTCGCAGTTGTCCCCCGTCTCCAGGATCCCCTGGTCACTCCTGATTGGCTGCAAGGCAACATGTGGTACTGGGGATTAAAGCCCCGATTCCTTGAATAGTGCAACAACCAAATATACTTAAAGGCAAATTACACAAATACTATAATTGCATATATAAAACCATTGTAGAGTTGCCACACCCCGCTACAGACACAACCTCTCACAACTGAACACTATCACTAAAACTCAACCACATAGGATTAAACAAGACTAGAAACACAAGATATTGGATATCTGGAAATGGAATACTAGCAGATTACTAGACACAGTCTTTCAGACAGTCAATATGCTCTGTGCAATGCTGCCAAGCCCAATGAACTCTTTAGAAAGTCTACCAATTTGCCACTCCTTCATAAATGAGTTCATTTGCACAGCCTGGCAAGGTGCTTTGCCCTGAAAGCGGTCCTTTGTGAGACCTTTCCACGTAGACCATTCTATTTCACAAATTTTCTAGTAGTGGACACACGAACAGAGGTTTTATGCAGTTTTCTAGAGTTTTCTGTATTTTTCCTCTGTTTTTTTTCAAGCTGTCTTAGGATTGCTTTTGGAGTGATCTTAAGGGTACGTTCACACGGCGTATGTGCAGTCCATATTTCATAGAGTAATTGCGCTGCAATATGTCCGAAGTACGGACCGCAAATATGGTAACTCATTGAGAGCTATCATTACCTGACATTTTCCATGACGTGTATTACGAGCCAGGAGAAAGAAGTCACAGGTCGGGGAAAGGGAAAGTCAATAGGAGCCAGCACAGAGCGTTTTAGAAGTACGTGCTGGGCAGCGTGTACTTCGAAAATAACCGCATATTGGGGTACGTACAGTACGCGCCGCAATACGTCGTGTGAACTTACCCTAATAGAACTTCCACTCCTACGGAAAGCACCAACAGTCCTAAATACGTAGACAACTTATCTAGTTGTGGACTGATTCTTCTGTAGCTTTAACAAACTTCATGTATTTCTATATCAAGTGTTCTCAGTTCTTGTAAAAGTATACATCAAAGTATATTTCACACTTAGGGTATGTTCACACGGCGTACTGCGGCGTACTGCGGCATGCGTAGGTTCACGCCGCAATTCACCTTCGTTAACGCTGTTGAAAGTATGCCCTTGCAAGTGCATACTTTCAACACGCAATGACCCAAGGCAGCTTTCTGCCTCCTATACATTTCTATTTCTTCAAGACTTTTTTTTTACGGGCATACAGTACGCGCTCATAAATACGATCGTAACGACGATGTTACGCAGCACTCGATGAGTGCTGGACTTGTAAATTATTTTATTGTATTTGCGGGGCATACTTCGGCGCGTATTTGCACCATGTGACCATACACTGACCAATCGTTCTTAAAAAGAACAGATTTGCCAGTAAACAGTTTTAATTGTACCTTTATTTATCTCATTTATTGAAACACCTTTTGGCAAACAGCTCTTTAGGAACCTCTTAATAAGCCTGCGGGTGCCAGCTATTAGTTACAGCTAACAGCAGGGATCGGAGTTGCTTGCGCAACGTTACTCCTTCCACTCGGCTCCCCTTGTGACGAGATTGCATGGTGCTGAGAGTTTGCCATGGCAGCTGGAAACCTAATGAAGGCTTCCATAGCCCCAATGTTAGTGCCTCTTTTGCTTCCTGCCTCAGCACTGGCCAGAACGTACTGTCAACAGCGGTATGCCCCGGCCTCCTATTACTTTACTGAGAAAAAAATATACATATGTAGCTCACCTCAAACGCCGCTCAATGTCCTTCTGTAATGAGTGCTTGCATTTAAATTCCCGTTGTATCCGGATAAGCCGCGGCTCCACGGCAATGTAACACAATCCAACAAGGCAGAAACTGCTTCACTCTGCAACAGCGTCGCACGTAACTTCCGGATCCGGTTGACGGTAATATAAAAAACTTTTATTGAAAACAAAACATGTAGCAGAGTTCACACAAAGGCAAAAAACATAGTAACCTGGCTTACGCGTTTCGAGCGCAAAGGCCCCTTGGTCACAGCTATAAACGGGGAAAATTCCCGGTTTAAAAACAAAAAATACCAAATAGGCATCCCATCAAAAAGAGACTGATTGCATAATAGTAATTTGCATATTTAAGCAGGTAGAGTACTTTTAGGCATTAGATTAGATGTATAATAAATTGGTTCTAAGGCTACTTCCATGAGGGGCTAATAAGGACACAAGATCAGTTTACAATTTGAACAAATAAATACATTTTAGCATATTAAATAAATATTGTAAGTCGGTATTATTATATATTTATTAATTGCAAAATGTATTCATTTGTTTAAAATGTAAACTGCCCCTGTGTCCTTATTAGCCCTCAGGGACGAACCTTGAACCATTTATTATACATCTATATAATGCTTAACGTGCTTACCTTTTTTAAATATGCAAATTACTATTATGCAATCATGTGCTCTTTTTGATGCATGCCTATTGGCTAGTTATTTGTTTTTAAACCCGGGAATTTTCCCCCGTCTTATAGCTGTGACCACGAAGCTCGAAACGCGTAAGCCAGGTTACTATGTTTTAGCCCTTTGTGTGCACTGCTGCTACATGTTTTGTTTTCAATAAAAGTTGTTTTATATTACCGTCAACCGGATCCGGAAGTTACGTGCGACGCTGTTGCAGAGCGAAGCAGTTTCTGCCTTGGTGGATCCTATTACTTTAGTTTTCCCTGTTGCAGGTAAAATGCCGGATTATCATAAGGCTATGTTCACACGGAGTAATTTTCGCATTTCGCCACGTATTTGCACTCTAATACGGGCCAGTTGCGCACCAAAATCACGGTAATCCATAGTTTTTCATAGAGTAAATATGGATTAGCCTCCTCTCCCCCTCGTACAATACGATCATCCTGTACGCGCGGGGAGATAAGTAACATGTCAATTACTTGTGGCGAATATGCGCCGCGAGTAATGAATGTCAATGGGGTCGGCGGGCTGCCGTCCTCCCCCTCCCCTCCGTGCTGCGGGAGTACGTGCGTATTAGCGCGAGCTCCCGAAACACACGACGTACTGTGACACGTTCCCTAAGGCAATGTTCACACGGCTTATTTTGGGACAGATTTCAGCCCGTAATTCGCGCCGTACTGCGCGAATTTCGGGCTAAAATCCGTCCCAGTCATTACGGTAATCCACAGATCTCATAGAGAACTATGGATTCCGTCTCCTCTCCCCGCTCGCAAAATACGGCGGCATGTCAATTATTCACGGCGGTATACGCGCCATGGATAATGAATGTCTATGGGGCGGCAAGCTGCCGGCCCCCCGCCCCGTCCCTGCTCCCGAGCACACGGCGTAATTGCGGGCGAAATCCGTCCCGCAATTATGCCGTGAATAAGCCGTGTGAACTCGGCCTAACACTCAATGAGTGCTATGATTTTACCGTATTTGCAGGTGTACTTAGGGCGCATTGCAGCGCAATTATACGCCAAAGTACGCCCCGCAAATGCACTGTGTAAGCCTACCCTAAAAGACATGAACAGCACAACTATCTGTTATTAGTTTAGATTATTATCAAAGCCACAATTTTAGACAACACAATCAGACCACATTTTAGTGCAGAAATTCAGATAATTCCTTGCTTGCTTTTTCTTTCAGTGCTTTCCCATAGTCATGTAAGCCAGCGTAGAAGCTGTAGGTAGGAAGTTTCTATTTCAAAGTTGGTAAAGTGCAGGACTGGGAGGACGGGTAGACGAAAGTAGGCAACTGCCTAGGCGCAGGGGTGTCAAACTGGCGGCCCTCCAGCTGTTGGGAAACTACAACTCCCATCATGCCCACTGTTATAGATTATACAAATGCATGATGGGAATTGTAGTTTCCCAACAGCTGGAGGGCCGCCAGTTTGACACCTGTGGCCTAGGGTTCTACTTCATCCTTGGCAGAAAAGGGGGTGCAACGAGGTATGCTGTGGGCTGAATTCCCCATTGGAGGGGCGCTATGTGCCATTTTTTGCCTAGGGCATCTGAATACCTTGTCCCAGTCCTGCTAAAGTGTACCATAAAGGGGTTGTGTGAAAACCCATAAAAATAACATGTAATAGAGCAATACTAAAGCCTAACAGTAAATCTATATCACAGTGTTAAAATGACTTACAAACGCTGTTACATCGCATATTATTGCCATGTTGGATCTTTCTCCTCACTGTGCCAATGGACGGAACTACATTTGCTCGCCGCGCTGTATGAACACTACGTTTCCAACAACAGCCTGCTTCCTTCCAGCTGAGCTATAGATTCTATATACTATACCCACACCAAAGTTATTTATATACGGAAATGTATACACACACATATATACAAACACTTTTATTTGAAACAGTTTCCTTTCTATACCGCAGAGCTGTCTCTCACAGGCTGACTGAGCACAGCACACATGCTCAGTTATGCCAGTCAGCCAAACCAGGAAGTAATTCAGAGTCTGTCCTACTGCTGTGCTCTGCATTCCAGGACAGGTTTCTGCACAGGAAAGAGCCCAGATGCCATTTTCTTCTACTATAATGATTATCCCCTAGACAAAATGAGCAGACTTTTCTAATAAAAGGTATTTAGGCATTTTTTCATTAGGACATGTAGTTTATATATTTATTTTTATTCTTTTCCCGGAGAACCTATTTAAAGAGTCTTTAACAGTGAATAGCACAATGTATTTTTTATGTAGTTAAAGGGGGTTTTCTCACTACAAAGATTAGCTTTCAACATAAAGAGACAGTTAAATGAAGACTTTTTCTAAATACATTGGTCAATAGATTTTACTCTAGTCATAAGATGCATTTTATGTGCTCTTGAGTGAGCACAGGTTTCCATTGTGACCAGCATACCAGACCATACTCTGTTATCTGATTTGAGTAGACAGCAGAGAGCAAGGAGTGATGTCTCTCCACTGATGGGCATAGGGTCAAGAGAAGCTAATTATTTCTAAGAAGATTAGCTGTTGTTTTACTGATAAGCCTGTGTAGGTTTGTTTACTTACCGTTAGATCTCCTGAACTGTTCTTTGTAATGTTTAAGTAAGCTATGGAGAGAGGCTAAATATACTAATCACTGCTACAGCACCACCCACAGCTTGTGGAGAGCAGAGGGAAAGAAACGCTGGTGTGTCTGTGCATAGTGAGAAAACCCCTTTAAACCAAAGATATTACCATCTGGTTCACTTCTTGTAGTATGGGTCATCTTGTGACCAAAAACACGCTGTAAGGTGCAATTATTCGGCTAGGTTCACACCACTGGCTTCTGTTTAATGCACACGCCATGATGTCTATGTTAAACAGATGCCCTTGACTGATAGGGTTCCATTGTAAAGAAATGTATAGGGGTTGTCTCACTACATTGATTCATCTTCCCTCAGTCCTGTTTTCTTTGTTTCACTTTGTATTCAGGGGCGTGTTTACTGGCTTCAACTAGGCTGCAGTAGAAGCCAGGTCTGTAGAAACAGCAACCAGTACTGGCAGCCTATCATGAGAGACTGAACAGGTCTGTAGCTATAGCGACCTGAGGAGCTGATGCAGCCCATACCAGAGGGGATATCTAGGAATAGGTAGGACTCTGTTAATGGACACATATTACAAAGTGACTTGTTTTTGCAAGATCTTTAACATAAAAAGCAACAATCCTTGTAGTGAGACAACCCCTTTAACATATACATTTTTCTGAATGCTGTTGTATAGAATAGCGTAGGCTCCTGCACTATTCTATCCTTTTTTATGGTATACAGATCTATTCCAGCTAGTCAGAGGCCAAAAGGACACATTTTTGACCTCTGTCTGGCCATTTAATCCTATGGATACATCAGGAGCTTTCTCGGTGTACACCATAAATGTGGTATGTACCTAGCCTTATATTTATACAAAAATAAGCATAGGATATGATCAAATATCACGCCTTCTATAAATGACCCATGTAGACCTATACCCATACTTTACCTTAGTTGTGCTCAAGCAGGGACTTTTCTGCACCTCGTTGTCTCTGATCTTTCTTCTCTCCATTTGTCTCATTTTTTTCTTAAGGGTAATAAATCGAGGGCATATATCACAGGACCTGGCCGCTTGGCAATGTATTTGTACAGGTGCATTGTAATTTAGCCTCTGGTGTGAATATTTTCCACTTGGTTATTCCTGGCTCTGGGCCAATGCATTTCACTAAATTCTAATGATTTTTCCTCCGTCTCTTCTCGGTTTAGTGGTAACTTTAAGGGTCTGCACAAAGCAAATAAATAAATAGAAAACGAGATCATAAATTCCCGCTCGCCAGTCGTGTCCTCTAATCTGCCATAAATGGGGCCTTTTAGTGGGCTGCAGTCTACTACAAATCAAGAACGGCTCTAAAAACAGGCTGCAATCATTTGGTAATGAGGTCAAATTCTTATAAAAAAGGAAAAAAATTCAAAGGAAAGGGGAAGAAATTGTTTTTTTTTTCCCTTCTTGAAAAAATGAAAAAGGGTTTTTAAAAAAAAAAAACCCTTTTTTCTATTTTCCCCTCATTTAAAAGAAAACCCCTTTCCCCCCCTCCTTTTTAAATAGGCGGGTATGAGGAAAAATCCCATTAGGGTGCTTTCATTTGTTTGCTGTATTTTGCACCAAAAAACAGTTTTCTCTATATTCTCTATATAAATAAAACAAAATTGGCGAAATTTGAAATTGGGAAAGAGGGGGGGGGGGGTTTTCATAAACAGGGTGCTATCCCCCTTTCCCTTTTGGTAGCCCCCCAAAAATTAGGCGCTTTTTAAATTTTGCTTATTCAAGGTATCCCACAAGCCAAAAATTTTTGACAGGTTTTTTTCAGGCGCTTTTTAAAACCACTCTTTTTAATGCCTCCAAAAAAACCCTGGCGGGGGAAGCGCCTCTTTTCTGTTTATGTCGCCCTATGTCTAGTTAAAACAGTTTGTGCCATTAATTGTGCTTTCTGCACTGGTTTTACGGTTTAAACTCACCTGATTGGTCCCGGGGTTTTCATTGTGCCCCTCCCACTCTGAGTTCCCTGAAAAAACACGGCATGTCGGGTCACCCAGAAGTGAACCCTTTTCTATGCTTTTTTTTAAAATAAAGAGGGTTTCAAAGTAAAGGTGTCATAGAAATGATAGAGAGACAGCCCTTCATTTCGCATAAAAAAGCACAGTTTCTTTCAGCCGGGTTTTGAAAGGTCCCATGACCTAATAGAGACTGTTGCATCTTTCAAAAATCCTGTATTCAGCTGCAGTAACAAACATACCGACTAAAAACAAAGAATGGTTTTTTTGTGTAAGTTTATAATTCTATTAAAAATGTAACTTTTTTGGCCCCATTCACACGGCTTAATTTTTCCGCGTATTGGCGCCGTACTGGGCCAGATTTGCGCTGCAGTTCGGCGCCAATTCCCCGGCAGCAATTATGGTAATCCCCTGCTTCATTAGAACAGTGGAAAACCGTTGCTTCCCTCCCCGTCGGGGGGAATCCGCCGCGGGGGGGGGAAGAAAGTGACATGAAAATTATTTACGGGCGGGACGCGCCGTAAACAAATGGCTAGCTATTTGGGGGGCCGGGGCAAAAGGGGGCCCCCCCGGGCCCCGCTCCGGCCCGCCCTCCCCCCCCTTAATTTTCGGCCCGGGTTTTTTTCCTCAATAAGGCCACCAAAATTCCCGTGGGAATTTAAACCTTGGGGAAACTCCTTTTTAAAAAAATTTATTTTTCCCCTGAAAATCATCTATTTGGGCAAAAAGTAAGATGTATTTTAAAAAATTTCCCAAAACTTTAAAATAAAAAAAGAACTCCCAAACCCCATGAGGGCCAACTTGTCCGGGAAGGGGAAAAAAAAAAAAAAAAACTCCCCAAAAAAAAACCCCAAGGGGGGACATGTATGAACGGGGGGCCGGGTGCACCAAAAGTCTTGGGGTCTTTTCAAAAACCCAAAACTGGCGCCCCCCCCCCTTGCTTATTTTTAACCAGGCAACCCCTCCAAAAATTACGCATTATAAACCCCCAACCCCACTTTGGGAAAGGGAACCCAGGGGGGTTTTTCTGGAGGCGTTGTCCGAATTTTTCCAAAACCCCCCTGAAGCTGCACATTTATATTTCATAACCGGGGGAAAAACCAGGCGCAAATTTCTGCCGGGGAAAAGGTAGAGAACTTTAAAAAAATGGTTTACCTGACCCCAAGTGTGGGTTTTTAGCTTTGAAAGCCTAAATCTATGACCCCCAGAAAAACAGGTTCAAAAATTTTTTAGGGGCACTTCTAAAACCCCACAATGGCCCCCCAAATAAAAAAAAATTGGCGCCTGGGGGCCCAAAATTTCCCTACATGGTTTGCCCAATTTAAAAATTAAATATTAAATAACCCCCAGCCCCTATTTTGTGTAATTTCCCTAGGGTTTAATTTTTCTCCGCCATATGACCATGCCGGTTTTTAAACCCGAAAAAAACTCATCTAAAATCAAAAGTAAGTCATTCCCATTGGCCTCAATAGAAGGTATGCGTTGCAGTTTCCCTACCTTAGGGAAAATGTTTTATTCTTTTAAACATATTCCAATGGAAAATGTTTCTATTAAATTAATGGGGATGGCTGAAAACCTTTGTTTTTTAAAAAAACTCCCAAAAAAATTTGTAAGTCCCTTCGAAACCCAAAAAACCCCCTAGGATTAATGGGGCTTGGGTTTTTTGAAAGTAAATTTGCTGGAATCTGCTTGGGAAAAAAAAAACTTTAAAAACCCACAATAAATATGAGTTGAAATCCGCATAGTCTGACGCGGTTTTTTAAAAGGAGATTCTGAAAAAATAAAAAAATTTCTCGGTGGGCTGGACGTACCATTTAGGGAAAGTAACAATTTTTTTTTGATTTCCCCGCAGAGTTGGT
The DNA here is from genome assembly GCA_025379985.1 of Phyllomedusa bahiana. Classification (NCBI taxonomy): domain Eukaryota; kingdom Metazoa; phylum Chordata; class Amphibia; order Anura; family Hylidae; genus Phyllomedusa; species Phyllomedusa bahiana. The sequence goes on along the minus strand of JAODAL010015962.1, from coordinate 29,497 downwards.
CTCAAGATAAATTATTTAAAAAACCTTTTTGTTTTTTTCATTTATTTTTTGGGGATCTTAAAATTTGTTGTAAATTGGTTGCTTTGATTTTTTTGGTTTATACATTTTAAAATTTTTCGTTTGTAATAGCCTTTTTTAAAAAACTTACACTTTGTTTTTGGTGTTTGGGGGTTTTCTGTCGTTCCCCAAATTACTGTGGAGGGTGTTGGGTTTTAAAAACGTTTTTTCCAAAGATAGGAAATTATTGCATTCCTCGGATTTTGCCAAAATTTTTTTCTGGTTTGGGGAATGGAAACCCGAAATCAAAAGCCCAAAAAATGGAGAGCTGAATACGGTTACGCCCTGCTCTCCATTCTGTTCTATGGGGATTCCGAGCAGAGCCAAACAATCACTCACCTGTACTCAGAACTGTCATAGAACAGTATGGAGAGAACACAGTGCCTCCTTTCCGGGGGGAAATCCCATTTTAAAAGAAAGAGAGGAAAAACAGTGTTTTCCCGTAAATGGAACGCCATAGAACAGAAAGGAAGAACACAGTTTCTCCCCTTTACTGTGAACGCCATAGAACAGAATGGAAGAAAAACATGCTCTTTCCTTTTCGGCAACTGCCATAGAAAAAGAAAGGGAGAAAACGTGGGTCTCCTTTTCTTTGGGAAAATTCCATTTGAACAGAATGGAGAGAACACGTTTCTCTCCTGGGAGGGAAACTGCCCCTAGAAAAAGAATTGGGGAGAAAACAGCAATCCCCTTACTAGGAACCCCCATAGAACCGGGAAAAGGAAAACACGATTTCTCCCCCCGTTCTGGGAAACTCCCATAGAACAGAATGGAGAGAACACCTGGCCTCCTGTTTCTGGCAACTGCCAAGAAAAAATTTGGGGGAGAAAAAACAGTGCTCTCCTATACTGGCCCAAATGCCCTAGAACCCGAATGGAGGAAAACACCCGTGCTCTCCTGAAATGGCAAAAGCCCATAGAACAGAAAGGAGAGAAAAAAGTGCTCTCCTTTACTTTGGGAAATTCCATAGAAAAAAAGGAAAGGGAGAAACACAGTGCTCTCCTGGACTGGGAAAATGCCCTAGAACAAAATGGAAAGAACCAGCAATTCCCCCCGTTTCTTGGAACCCCCATAGAACAGAAGGAGAAAACAAATGCTCCCCCGTTTCTGGGAACTCCCCTAGAACAGAATGGAGAGAAACCCCAGTGCTCTCCTGTACTAAAGGGAAAAACCATAGAACAGAATGGGGAAGGGGGAAAAAAAAGTGCTCTCCTTTTCTAGGAAAAGCCATAGAAAAAGGGTGGAAGAAACAGGTTTCTCTCCTGGGACAAAGGGAAAAACCATAGGAAAAAGATTGGAAAAGAACACAGCGCTTTCCCCCATATGGGAACTGCCATAAACGAATGGGGGGAGAAACACCCGCACTCACCCTTTTACTGGGAAGCCATAAACGAATGGAGGGTGCCCTGCAAGCGCGGGCCCTCTTTTTTCAGTCTGCGCAATTTCTTTCGCCCCCTGATTTTAAACGTGGCTAAATCCCTTTCAGCTAAGATGCTGAGACTACAGTGTACCTAGAAGCATTGTCTAACAAACCAAAGAAAAAAAATAACCTGGAGGGGGATTTTTTTAAGTTTCTGTCCTTTTTTTCTTCTTTGGGCGTGTGGGGGTATTCCATGAAAAATTTGCAACAAAAACCTAGGGGCCCGGGGCCCCTGTCATCAAAGTGTTGTGCCCCCCAACCCCCAATCGCACAAAAACCCCTCAGGGGAGAAACCCCCTATTGTTAAATTTTTTATATTGCTTATTGTATTGGAATTTTCTTTCACAGAAGAGCGCCAAACCCCTCTTCTTTTTTTTTACTCTTTAAATTCAAATGAATTTAAGGGCCCGCTGATTTTGCAAAAGGGCATAGCTATGGGGAATACATGGGCAAACAGCTTTTATGAGGGTTTCAAGACAAAGGGGGCACATTTGCTATGGCCCCCCTTGCCAGAAATTTCTTTCCCCAGTTTTGGTTTCCCAAATATTTGGAAATTTGGCCCCCTTTTACCACATTTATTATATATTTTAGACACTTCCGCAGCGGGGTTCTGACAAAAAGGATTTTGGCCTCTTTTAAAAGTTAGGAAAAAAATGTCCCATGTTTTTCTATTTAAAACCCCAGAAACACCCAACCTTTCTCACCGCTCTATTGGGCTAGACAAAAAAACATTCCCAGGGAGTAGGGAATATCAAACCCCCTTTTACATTGGAAAAAAAAATTGGGACAGTGTTAATTTTTCCGATGAATTAGAAGGGCAATTTTTAAAAATTTAAAAAAATGCAACAATTTGGAAAAAAACCCCGTTCCCACCATATTTCTTTGGGGCGTACCATTTCAGGGGAGATTGCTCATAAGCAAAAATATGAATAAACAACCACTCACACGCACCTACTATCCAAAAGGGATCTCGCAAGAGAACAAAGAGTGACCTTTGATCACTATATTTACTATTTTGCCATAGGCAAACTTAAACTCTATCAGTTCTCTGTCTATAAAACACAAAAAACTTAAACCCTTTTTATTATGTATAACACTTAACCTCTATAAGCACTATTTAAAAACCTGATTTCCTAACCTCTCAATATATCCCTCTCTACGTCTGAAGGAATAGCTCCCCTTCTATTATCAAGTCTGGTGGAACCCCACCTATTAACAGGAAAACATCCTACTTGGGCAGTCATCCCTAATCTAATGTACATAAAACATATAAGGTGTTCTTTCTGATACCCTCTGCAGCGGGTAACACTTGTAGACAGAGGTGAGAAATCACAATTTAAAATGTCATGCCTGCCCTCCCCAACATGTTTCACCAGCTAAACTGGCTTCATCAGGGGTTAGAGGTCCAGGCAAAAACTACATACTGGAAAAATATCAAATATTTGGTATGAGTTGTTATTTTGGCCAAAGTACTCAAGCTCGCAACCCGCGTCAAGGTTCCTCATTGTCTTATGAGTCCCTACATTAGCCTTACTAGCAATTTATAAAAAAAATCACAGAAAAATGGGACATTATTTACTTGAAAACAGACACACGGCCATCCTTACAGCACAACGGCTGGACAAAAAAACATTCCCAGTAGGAGGCAATATAAGCAACAGTGCTACATAGCAAAATTTCACAGATGCTGCTCATTGATGAACAATTGCTCACACACCTATCCACATTGTGTTGGGCAACCCGCTCAATTGAATAAGATCATCATCAATTGGTGGTAAGCCAGCGTGGTGCATCACATGTAACTGTATAATTGGCAGCTTCTATAAGGCTTATTTGTGTGTGATTGTTATACTAGCAATCGCCCCCCTTAGGCTAAGTTCACACGGTGTATTTGCAGGACGTAATTACGCCCCGCAATTACGCCGTGTGGCTGGGGGCGGGGCGGGAGCTGGGGCGGGTGTGAGGGCCGCCGCCGCATAGACTTGTAGTACCAGCGGCGAGTATACGCTGCTTGTAATTCACATGTCACTTATCTCGCCGCCCGGCGGATTCGCCGAGCAGGGAGAGGAGACGTAATCCATTTGTCTCTATGAGAACTGTGGATTACCGTAATGAATGGGCCGTTTTCAGCCCGTAATTTGCGCACTCCGGCGCGTAATTACGGACTGAAATACGTCCAGTTTTAAGCCGTGTGAACATGGCCTTGTGGATAGTAGGTTTGTGAGTGTTGTTCCTCAGTATTTTTGCATTTGAACCATCTGTCATATACGGTACTGCAGCTCTATGTATGCTAGTGTGAACTGGTTCTTATCCAATGTGTAGTTTTATACTAAGCAAATGCCTCCCTAGTGGATGGGTGTGTGAGCAATTGTTCATCAGTGAGCTGCACCTGTCTAAATTTACACTAAATATTAGGCCCCATCTACACAGCACTGGTTTTTGGTTAATTTTTAAGTTTTTGGAGCGACATATATGAATTCGCCTTTATCGTGCTGTATATTGCCGGTTCTATAGATGTATAAACAGGTGTACGGCCAAACTTGGCGCAATGTGCGCCGGAAGACACTTTTTAATGTGCCAAAGTTTGGTGCGAAACTGCCATACAAAGTTTGCCACATAACACTCTATGCATCAGTATTGAGTGTTATGAACCAAAAATGATATGTGCCAGAAATGTGTGGCGCATAGCACTTTCATTCATACTGTCGTATTATACTCTATCTATTTAGCACTGGTGTGTCGGCTCCAAGTTACAAAAATGGCGCATACGAATTCATAGATGTTGTCCTTAGAATCCGCAAAAATCGGACTATAAGGGTGCGACCGTTATTTGATCTTTCTTTGACATGCAGGGGGGGGGGCTTTTGTCTACAGTTTGCGGATTCAAGCCGTCCCCCTTCGCACCCACATGTTCATCTTCTGCCCTAAAACTGGGCGGAGGAATGGACATGTTTTAAGTTTTTCGGACCGCCGGCAGTGTGAAAAACCGTCTGACAGAAAATCCGTGCAGTGGGGGCTGCTGCACGGATTTTCTATGGGGGAGCATCGCATGTCAGTTTTCAGACAGTTTGTAAAACCGCAAACCGTCTGAAAAAAATCGACCAATAACCCTTGCCGTGGGGACAAGCCCTAAACCAGTCCCCATAGACCTCGATAGAAAATCTGAACTGCAGTGAACACAGCTCGGATTTTCTATGGTCGGATTTAAAAACCGCCGGCTTATAGAAAATGTTCTATAATCCACCGCATTACAGCAGATTCTAGTACAGTTCGATGTTAAAGGGCTGGCCCGAAAACTGACTGCAAAAGCCGTGCCAAAAACCGCGGTAACGCGATAGTAAAATACCGTCGCATTCTATAACAGAATCCGACGGCACTAGACAGTATTTACAGATCTGCCCATACTACCTTTTCGTATGGAATCATAATTTTGTAGCTGTGATCTAGCAGGTTTTCTTTCTGACACGTGGCGGTATTATTTATACTGTCAATCATTGCTACTTATGCTGCCGTTTCAGATTGCTGCTATAAGGTAATGGGGCCCATCCTATTTTTACTGTGGGGCCCTAAGAATTCTAGCTACACCCCCGGCTGTACATGTAGAAAAGTGAAGTCTGTCAAGTTTCGAGTTTCAGGGTAAATGAAGTTGACCGTTCTTGGCATAAAAAGAGGTTTTAAATCCTGCAAAAATGTGCAGCCCAATGTAAAGCATCTAGCACTTGTGTTTTACTTGAACCGCGACGTGCCAGGGTTGCCGTGGTGAGGGCATCAACAAATATTTGGAGCTATGTAGCACCTTCCACTAAGCATCACTTCGAATGTTTTTCGAGGGAGGTTCCTGTCAATCAGGTGACTTCTGCTTTGTGAAAACAGTCTTTGTCTGCTCCGGGCAGCCGGCTCTCAATGAGCTGCGTACAATTGTCACACCAGACATAGCAATGTAGCGCCCACCTGATCCCCTCCTTGCAGGGCCATCTTTTCCATTGGGCACACTAGGCAGTTGCCCGGGGGCCTCACATGTATAGGGGCCCCATGTGGTGTATGTATGTCCCAGGAATACAAAAAACATTCCCTGGATCCCTTGGTTGGCTTTAGCTATTTAACTGTTTGTGTGTTTTTAGGATGTGCAAACAGTTAAAAACCCTGGTGGAGTTGGGAGCCAAAGGCTCCCTGCCCTGCAAATTAGTCTTGTAGGCTGCAGGCTGCCGATGTCCAGACATAAGGGGCATGATACTATGGGTGTGCTTGGGGGTGGCCAGAGGCATGGCCTTGAGTCAGGGGCGTAGCTACAGGGGGTGCAGCGGTAGCAGTCACTACCGGGCCCTGCAGCCTGAGGGGGCCCGAAAGCCCTCCAGCCACATAAGAAGATACCAGCATTGTAAATGGCGCGTGGTAACTGGGGGGCTCATTTCACTTTTCGCACCAGGGCCCAAAAGCTTGAAGTTACACCTCTGCCTTGAGTGAGGTCATGTATTTGGGCAGGGCCCACGGCAATGTTATGCCCGGGGGCCCATAATACTGTTAAGACGACTCATCCACTGGTAAACAATGCAAGCAAAGCATAAGAATAAAACAAGAATTGTAAGTTACATTAGTCTTATCACTTATTGGTTGTATAGTAAAATTCCTCTAGGCTGGATTTTGCAAAAATATTTTTTTTCATATTTTCATCACATCCATTAGCTTTGAACATGCAGGTAAAGGTCAGTGGGGCTGCTGTAAGGGTTGTAGGGGTTGCAGTCACTACCAGGCCCAGCAGCCTGAGGGGGCCAAAAAGCCCTTCAGCAACATAAGAGACACCAGCATTGTAAATGGCACATGGTATCTGGGAAACCCCGCTTCACTTTTTGTATCAGGGCCCAGGAACTCCAATTTACGCCCCGGCGACGATAAATAATGACTATTACCAAATACATTGCTATTCTGATTTTTATTTCATTCAGAGCTAAAGCAGTTCTTATTTCCTGCTTGTGTTCATAGGGTTCCCTAGTTTCTCACCACCTTTAGCAGCCCTGGCTGGGATGGTGATCTCACTCCCTGCTGTGTCTGATCAGCAGTACAGAAGCTTCTTTATCTTTCTTACTGACAAACTTTAACCCCCTAGAACTCTGTAGTCTTGTGCCCTACTGTTACAGCACTAATGTCCCTCTAAGGGCATGTCCCCACGGCAAGGGTTTTTGGCTGGTTCTTCAGGCGGTTTGCAGTTTTGCAGACCGCCTGAAACACGTCCGAAAATGAGCACAATGGGCTCTATGGAAAACCCGTGCAGCAGTCCCCACTGCACGGGTTTTCCGCTCGCTGGTTTTTCCGCCCGCGGGTCGCTCAAAAAACAGTGAGCATGTTCATTCTATGAACACCTCAATGGGAGGAGGGAGGTTCATCGCGGAGAAAAAACATCCCCCCCATGGCCGTGGGGACGGCCACAAAACCGGACAAATACCGGCCGGATAAACTGACCGGTATTTGTCCCTTGCAGTGTGAACGCACCCTAACAGGCTCAGTGAGAAATAACTGATAGGCCATCATTGGTATAAATCCTTTCACAGCCTGACCAGGAAGTAGGAGTCTGAAGCTGCCTGTGAAGAGAAGACTCTGTGAATCATCATGGTGAGAACACTCCTTTAAAGTCAATAAGGAAATATTAAAGGGGATGTATCGATTCATCAGTTCGGCTGTTCTCTTGTAGCTTCCTTTTCTCAGTTCCTCAAATCCAGGGGCGTGTCTTCCCCTCACAGCTGGGTGTTTCTTAACTGAAGGGGGTGACATAATTCCCCCCTTCACTGGTTGTGCTCGCTCCCGAGTCAGTGTGTTTGTTTGAGATCAGTGGGAGGGGATAGCACCTCCCTGCTCTTCCCCCCCCCCTCTCTGTCTGAGTCCACATGTCACTGGGTCGTTCCTCTTCCTATGCAGTCTTATTTTGTAAAAGCTTCTTGTTTACATACCAAAGCCCTGCATTCCATCTAGACAGTCTTCTATGAGCTCAGAGCACTGATCTCTTCTCCTCTCACAGCTGGAGGTTTGTTACAGTTGAATCCAGTCTTCTATGAACTCATCCAGAGCAGCACAGATCTGTCTCCTTTTTATGTTTACATGCAGGAGCATTAGGTACCGAGCACAATTCTGCTGTTTTCTGATTGTAGAAGCAGCTGCAGTGGTTACTGTGCAGCTGCTGGCTGTGCAGAGTGAAATGTTGCCGGCCCCTTATTCTGAGTGAGAGAGGCAGGAATGCACGCTCTCGTGAATACAACCGGGGGCCCGAGAGAATGTAAATTAGTAGAGGCGTCAGCCAATGAAAGGAGGTGTAATCCGACCGGCACTGGGGAACATTGTTTACAGAAAACAAAAATAAGGAATACTGTGAAAACAAGACAGCTTGCTAATGACATCCAATTGCAAAGTTGCTTGTTTTCACTGTCCCCTTATTCTGAAGACCATTTAATGTAATGAGAAAACCCGTTTAAGCACACTCCAGATGATGCTTTTTCCTTTGTGCTGTTTATTTTTTACATTTCTTTGGGGGGTCAGTAATGTTTTCCAAATGTAATGTGCTGTAGTTTTAGTATTTTTCCAGGCAGTTTGTGTCACTTTTCTTCTCATAGAAATCGACGGAATTGTTTGCGCCATGTATGTTGCGTCATTTGGAATGCGTATTTTCCGTCACTTTTCCACATTGCAACTCATGTGATAGATCCTATGATTTGTGTTGAGGAAAAAGGCACCAGCAGAAAAATGCAACTAAAACATGCACATACCAATGCAAACTGTTTTTTTGGCTAAAAAAATGGCACGTAAAATATACTATATCTTTCATGCTATAAGACGCACTTTTTTCCCCCGCAAATTTGGGGGGGAAATGAAGGTCGTCTTATAGTCCGAATGCGCTCTGTCAGGCCGGCAGGAGGGTGAGGAGGAGCGACGCTGCGGGAAGCCGCCGGCAGTATTTAAGAGGTTAAACCCCGCTGCTGGCTTCCCGTAGCATCGCTCCTCCCCAGGCTCCTGCCGGCCCAAGAGAGCGCTGTACAGTGGTAGCATGCGGCTGATCAGTACAAAAACCTTTGACGAAGACAACCCCTTTAAGTTAAAGGGACACTACCATCGACTGTTTTCTTTTCATATATTGACAAGCAATATGCGACTATTATGGGGATTATATTATATGGGCTATTACGTTATATTTTACCCTAGGAGATAGACTTACATTAATACTATATTGTTCTAAAAATTGTCTGGCCCCTAACTGTATACTTGGCTGCAATTTACATGTTAATTCATCATTTGCAACTTAAAATTGAGTTAAAGGTTAGTGATATTTCGGACAAACCTTTTGTTTATTTCCTACCCTTCTATATTTTATGATCCTGATAATCAGACAATGTAATAATCTGGGATTTGCCAGTTATTTAGTGCTGGATTAAGGCTCCTTCACACTTACCGTATTTTTTGGACCATAAAACGCACCTAGGTTTTAGAGGAGGAAAATAGGAAAAAAAAATTTAAGCAAAAAGTCCGGGCTGAAGTGTATTTTTTATTGGCACCATTTTGGGATTATATTCTATGGGCTATTCCATTAGATTTTAACCCAGGAGATTTACATTAATAAACTTACTATATTGTTCTAAAAACTATTTGTCTGGCTCCTCACTGCATATTTGGCAACAACTTACATGTCAATTCATCATTTGGGTAATTTGCAGCTTAAAACTGTAATGGGTTAGTGGTATTTCAGACTGACTTTCTGTACAATACTTCTATATTTTTTTTTATGCTGATAATTCAGAACATCTGATAATCTGGTATTTACCAGTTTCTAGTTAGTGCTGGGATAAGGCCCCTCTTGTTATTAGTTTAGTTAGTGATTCTTGCCTTCTCGCTTCCTTCCATTCCAGTGCTGCCTCTGACGACCTTCTCCCCTAGTCAGGGCCGGGACAAGGCATTTTGGGGCCCTAGGCAAGTACGGCCAATAGCGCCCCCCCTCCCTCCTAAAATTGGTGCCATTCCTCTCAAAAAAATGGTGCCTCCCTGCACTTATTTCTCTCCCCCACTGCACCAGTTCCTCCTCCCCTCTGCACCAGTTCCTCCTGTCGGCTGCACCAGTTCCTCCTGTCCTCTGCACCAGTTCCTCCTGTCCTCTGCACCAGTTCCTCCTGTCCTCTGCACCAGTTCCTCATCCCCTCTGCACCAGTTCCTCATCCCCTCTGCACCAGTTCCTCTCCCCCTCTGCACCAGTTCCTCTCCCCCTCTGCACCAGTTTCTCTCCCCTCTGCTCCAGTTCCGCCTAGGGCGCCACTTCAACCCAGGCAGAATAAGGAGCGCAAAGAGGTGTGGAGTGGGCTGAATTTTCCATAGAGGGGCGCTTTATGCTTTATTTGCCTAGGGCACCAGAATACCCTGTCCTAGTCCTAGCTGCAGCCAACGGAAGACCAGGGGAGAAGACCGGCAGAGGCAGCGCTGGAATGGAGGGAAGTGGGAACGTGCCACAAACCAAAAACTAAAAGACTACCCCTTTAAGTTAAAGGGACACTACCATCAACATTTTTCTTTTCACATATTGACAAGCGATACGCGACTATTATATGGATTTTTTTAATTGGGTAGCTGTGGTTTTTTATATAATATTTTAAAGTCCCCCTATGTACATTGCTCTCTCTGACTTCCCTTCTGTGAGCTCCAATAGCACAGCATTAAAAGGATTGCTTGACACTGCTTCTTTCAAGCAGCCTATGGCTTGAGAAGTGTAAGTGTGATCGGCAGCATCTGATAAATGTGAGGAAACCTCTTACCCAGTGCAGAAAAAGATTACCCAATAATCCTTTCATGTATTACTGATTATTACCTAATGGCCTAGTGGTCTAGTCTAATCTTATCTATCCCTGTAGAGAGAACAATATTATGTCATTACATACTATTTCTAACAAAACTATACATAGAGATAAGCAGCAGCTGAAGTAAAATGAGATTAGTCTGCTCTACAATTCAAAAGTTTTTTCTCACAGGTAGAGAGAGACAATATTCTATATGTAATTTTTAATTGCATAGGACTGCTGAAAATCAAATAAATATTGCCCCAAAAAAGTTTTCTAGGAATATTGGTTTTAACTAAAATGTTCCTTTCTGATGGAACTGTCCCTTTATTAAGAGGGACACACACACATCGGTCCTTGTGCCTGCAAGTTTCTGATGCTTCCTGAAAAACTTTCTTCCACTTTCTTAAAACTCCCCAAGGCATCAACATTTTCTCCCGTCCTAGTTTTGACCTGTTTTATGCTGTTTGTTAAGAATGACTGTCACTTGAAATGTAAAACTTTTTGCTCGGGGTCAACCATGACAGTTCCCTTAGGGACTGACACCAGGCTTTTGACAGATACTGAAATCTGAACTATAGATATGGCAGTTATATACTGTAGTGCTGCATTATTGTCATGAATCAGGAAGATCAGGATGAACCATGCTAGAGGACATCTCAGGGGGTGACATGCCTGAGTGTGTGGTATTGGGTACACATGATTATCATGTGTACCTGCAGACAGCAGGGCTACAGGGAAAAGTTGTCATTTCAATGTGCCTTTGAGTTCCAGAGCTATAAACAGGGCTGAAATGTCCTAAAGTGCTGGAAATAGGATTTGTAAATATCACTAGCAGTTTTGAAAATGTTAAAAAAGAGCCACAAACATGTTGCTAAAATGTCTCCTGCAGTAGTGTGATTAACACTATTGGCAGCCGGAGTAAAATCTCTGAAAATATCATAGAAAAGGTCAAATTCAAAAGTAGCTGCTTCTTAAAAAAAAAAAAAAAAAAAAAAAAAAAAAAAGTGCAATCTATGATTCATGTTCTTCTCTTTCTACAAATTTTGAGATTCTCTCTCTGGGTTTCATTATATAAAGCGGTGATGGTCACGGCCACAAAGCAGTCAAGGAGGCTGAATAGTGGATCTGACCACGGAGTGGATTGGTATTGCTTGACAAACTAGATGACTTAAAGGGAACGTGTCATCAAAAAATGAGTCATTGTTTAAGTCCCATTTTTTATGTTAAACACATTTTTAGGAATTTTTTTTTTTTTTATTTTTCATATCACTTTCAATATTTTTTAATAATTCTTAAGTCTTGCAGTTTTCACTTTGGCCACTAGGCCTTGTTTGCACTGCTTTAACAGCAGTCAGAGAGATGCTTTACAGCAGCTTCATGCACATAGGAGACTTAAAGGGGTTGTCTCACTACATCGATTCATCTTACCTCAGTCCAGTCCTTGGTTTCATTCTGAATTCAGGGGCGTGTTTACTGGCTTCCACTAGGTTGCAGTAGAAGCCAGGTCTGTAGCTATAGCAACCGGTGCTGGCAGCCTATCAGGACAGATCAAACAGGTCTGTAGCTATAGCGACCTGAGGAGCTGATGCAGCCCATACAAGAGGGGATATCTAGGAATAGGTAGGACACTGTTAATGGACATATATTGCAATGTGACTTGTTTTTGCAAGATCTTTAACATAAAAAGCAGCACCCCTGTAGTGAGACAACTCCTTTAAGACTGACTTAGTCCCATTCACTTCTATAGGAGAGTCTTCTGGGCATGCTTTGTGACCTGGGAAGAAGTCACTGTGCAGGGAGGGGAAAGGTTGAACTGTGACTGTGACTATCCTCCTCTTGTGACGGGTGGATCCTGTGTTATTTATTCACACTGGTGTCCTCCTTTCATTTGACCCTTTTGTGCTGATAATGAGCAGACAACTGAGAATCTTTCTCTACAGAACAGGAAGTGTCCAGACTTTTAAATTAGGGTCTGGGGGCCCCAAAGTGAAAACTGCTGGACTTAAGAATTATTAAAAAATATTCAAAGTGATAGGGAAAAATTTAAAAAAAAAATAACCAAAAATTCTTAAAAAATGTGTTGAACATAGAAATGTGAGTTAAACATTAAGTCATTTTTGATGATACATTCCCTTTAAATAATTTTTTGCATCTGGACAACCAAGGTCCAACATGTGGTTTTCTACTGAAACATCAAGAAACTAATGCTTATTTTCTCTTTAGACCACCAAATCATGACACTAGTGATTCTCTACTGGTCAACTAAAATTCTGACTGATTCTACTGAAGGGTATGTGAGGCTTAAAAAGGTTTTCTCACCACAATAATTAGCTTTTAGCATGTAGGGAAAGGTAAATGAAGACTATCATCAAATACATTGCTGCTTTTATTTTGCTTTGCTCAACAGATAAAGAAGATTTTATCTACTACTGGTGTACACAAGTTTCTCTTTTTACCGACCACCTCTCCCTCCTCTTTCTCTTATCTGATTGCTCCAAGCTGTGGTTGGACGATGGTGAGTCACTCCCTGCTGAGTTTTATCTCTAGCACAAAAGCTTGTTCATTTAAGTTAATAACAAGTTTGAACCCTTAGGGCGACCTATTACTTTGACTAGGTAGAAACATGTGAATAACTGTCAGTGGGCGGAGATAACCATTGCTGGGCGGGGCTAACACCTACTCATGAATAAGATTTGAGGGGTAAATGCTCTAATACTACAGCATCTTATAGAATAAGGGGCACAGCGCTGGAAACAGCAGGTCTGACACTAGATTGTGCTGCCCTCAGCAAGGAGGGGCATCACCTATGTGACAGGTTCCCTTTAAGGATAGATTTGCTTATTGACATAGAGGTTCCTTGACTGGTAAGACTCTTTGAACACCTTTTTTGCTTTTGAACAACTACTGACTGAGACTAGGGGGACATGTTTGAAAACTGCTTAGGTCTAAAACTTTCTTCGTTGCCCATAGCAACCAATCAGCGCTCCTCTGTCTTTTTTTTCAGAGCACTATATGAAATGAGGGGGAGCTCTGATTGATTGCTATGAGCTCTGGTTGGTTGCTATGGGCTCTGATTGGTTGCTATGGGCAACAAAGTAAGTCTTACACCTAGACAGTTTACAGACATGTCGCCCTAGTTTTCTTAGTCGGCCACCAAAAGACTGACTGATTTTTCACTAAGGCACTAAGGGGGACATGTCTGAAAACTCAGCGTTCCCCTTTCATTTCATATAGTGCTCTGAAGAAATGAGAGGGGAGCTCTGATTGGTTGCTATGGGCAACAAGAAAAGTCTTAGACCAAAACAGCTTTCAGACATGTCCCTCTTAATGCTGGCACTGATATTACCCCCAAACTAACCAAACTGGGCATTGGTTATTCACCGGACCACCAGGGCCCAGATAATGGTGTTCCCACTGGTTCACCAGGATTCTGACTCCTCTAATTATAACACTGGTTCTCAAAAGATTTTAGTCTAGTTTTTACACTGGACAACTAAAATGCGAACACTGGTTATTTACTAGATCAAAAATATTCACTAGTTCTTGTGCTTGTCACTAGTTCCCTTATAAAACCACTGTAGACATAACACTAATCTTTCACAGGACCACCCGGACTCTTGCTGGTTGTTAGAAATGTCCATTATACCCTCAGTGTTGGACTGGGGTACCTGGACCCACCAGTGGAGATGATTCTTGGGGCCACCAGTGCAGTTGATTCTTGGGACGCACCAGTGAAGCTGATTCGTGGGGCTCTCCAGTGAAGATAATTTTTTAGGGCTCATCAGTGGAGTTGATTCGAGACCCACAGGTGAAGTTGATTCTTGGGCCCACCAGTGAAGATGATTCTTGGGGCCACCAGTGGAGTTGATTCTGGGGCCCACCAATGGAGTTGAGTCTTAGACACCACCAGTGGAGTTGATCTCTTGAGGCCCAAGAGTGAAGTTGATTCTTGGGGCCCACCAGTGAAGATGATTCTTGGGGCCACCAGTGCAGTTGATTCTTGGTGTCCATCAGTGGAGTTGATTTTTGGGACCCACCAGTGAAGTGGATTCTTGGGGCCTACCCTGCAGCTACGTTACATGACTACACATACTGCACACGACTCTTGCACCCTGCTTTCTACCTTTTTTCTCTAAATTTTTCATTGTCATGCCCAAGAGTCCACCACGCCTAGGGTCCCACTGGGATTTTTCCTATTCACCTGTGGGCCAATTTAAGCCTGTATATCCCTATACTCCCAAGGGCTAGCCGATCCTTCCTTCACCTGGAGTAAAATATTTTATTTGCTGATCTAAATAATCTGGTCAAGGCAGAGATGTTTGTTGGCACCCCTCCTGGCTGCCAGGGCACATACCCTGCAAGCCCTCCTTTCTAGCTATGCCCATATACGACTTTTTTAAAACTACATGATAGGAGCCTTGAAATTATGCAGAGACACAATACATCTCGTGTGAAACAGATTTTATGCATTACCAAATTCTGTGCAATTCAGCACCAAGGGAACAAATCGCCCCAAAGATGGTGACATGTCCTGGCAGCCCCATTGCCTTTCCTAGGAATAGATGTGAATGTAACATTCTGTTCCTCTTGGAGCTTAATGTTTGAGAAATTCTAGGAACAATTTCAGCCTTAATAAAAGACATAAATGTACCCTCATTTGTTTCATGAATGATATGGGTTTAGTTTGGAACAGAACTATAAATAAAGTTCCAAAAATAGGGCACAAGAATGTAAAAAAAAATCTATCTATCTATCTCCTCAAAAGTGACCCCTCACATTTTTGTAAATATTGTATTCTATCTTTTCATGGGACAACACTGAAGATATGACACTATGGTAAAATGTAAAGTAGTCAGTGTACAGCTTGTATAACAGTGTAAATTTGGTGTGACCTCAAAATAACTCAATACACAGCCATCAATGCCTAAACCGCTGGCAACAAAAGTGAGTACACCCCCTAAGTGAAAATGAATAAATTGTGCCCAATTTGCTATTTTCCTGTGGCTCATTAGTGTTATAAAGTCTCAGGTGTGAATGGGGAGTAGGTGTGTTACATTTTCCTGCTGCAGAACAGGAATAGACAAGGGCTGCAACTGAAGTATTGGACGTCCCCGCCCCGGGAGTTTACATGCAATGCACCTGAGTCTCTGTTCCCCCCGTGCGGTGATGTCCATGCCTCCCCCAACTTGCAGTAGTTTATTGGGGCAGAAACGGCATAGACTAAAGTTGCTCCTGATAATCCTGGATGCCCCTCCCCCCAAGTTTAGGTGCAATGTGCCCAATTTTTCATTCCCCCAGTGCTATGATGTTGATGCCCTTTCTATCCCAGCATGCAGTAGCATGTTAAGGCAGCAATGGCATGGAACAGAGCTGTTACTAATACACTCGATATCCCAGAGTCAGCAAACAAGTGGCAAGAACTTTGGAGACCAGCGCATGCCCAGTAGCACATCAGCAAGGAACAGCTTGAGCGAGAGCTGCTACTGCGCATGCGCTGGCCTCAGAAACTCTTGCTCATTCCCCACCTCTGCTTCATAGCATTCTTATTGGTGATTATAATGGTAGGACAACCCCTTTTATATTACAGCTAGCACAGTGATCGGCTGATGACTGCGGGTTGTGCTCCAGAATCCCCTGATGACAATAGCATGCTGGTCGCTATAGGGAGAATAAGTAGGATTTTCCAGCTATTTCAGTTAGTGGCCATCCATAGAGTGAGTGGAGGAGTTGGGCACATGCCTCTGGTGGATATGATATAAACTAGGGATGATGGGGGCAGAAAGGTTTCTGCATTTCCGGTTATTCATCCCATGAAGAACACTATAGTCTGACACTCTTCTTCTTAAATTAGATGATAACAGGAAACAATAAGGCAATGTTCACACGGCTTATTGGCAGCGTAATTGCGGGGATGTATTTTGCCCGCTATTACGCCGGCTGCCGTGCAGCGGGGGTGGGGCGGGGAGGCCGGCAGCCACCGGCCCCATAGACATGCATTATCCACAGTGCGTATACGCCGTGAATAAGTAGCATGTCACTTTCGTCCCGCTCGTCGTATTGTGCGAGCGGGGAGAGGAGACGTAATCCATAGTTCTCTATGAGAACTGTGGATTACCGTAATGACCGGGACGTATTTCAGCCCGTAATTCGCGCAGTACGGCGTGAATTACGGGCTGAAATACGTCCCAAAATAAGCCGTGTGAACATTGCCGTAATGTCATTAATCAGCGCAGCCAATGGAAGGAAAATAAACTTCATGTTAAGTGTCCCTTCAATGAAGCTGTGCATGGAGGAGACAGTAACCCTGCTATGGGCCAGTGAGATTTACAGGGGCTGTCAGCAGGCCCCCAGATGAATTTTTCAGTTATGCAAACTGCCCCTGCCAGAGGGCAGAAAGAAGGAAGACGGGGGCTTGCCCATCAACAGAGATAGTTGTCAACGCCCCAACCTCTAATTTCTGCTCCTCTTTGCTATAAGAAGGTGACACATTTAATTCAAAACAAAAAAAGTGACGGAAAGTATTTTTCATCAATAAAAGCTGTCAGTGGCCGGGATGATCTATACGGCAATGGAAAGTATTTTTAGACCTGCAGTCATTGCTTTGATCACTAGAATGTGTCAGTCCCTCACTGGTAGTTACTGTACGGAGCAGTAAATAATCAAAGCACTGGGATGGGGAAGGCAGGGGGTTCAATTATTATATTTTGTATATGAAATCTCTGTAACTCTCAGGTTTATGTATAAATAAGTCAAAAGTCAATTATTACTATTAGTTACTATTTATAATAAGAAAACAAGAAAAAAAGTGATACACCCCTTGTGCCCAATTTGCCATTTTCCCTCCACGGTGTCATGTGACTCGTTAGTGTTACAAGATCTCAGGTGTGAATGGGGAGCAGGTGTGGTAAATTTGCTGTTATCGCTCTCGCACTCTCTCGTACTGGTCACTGGAAGTTCAACTTGACCCCTCATCTACATAAAGATGGCCTAGGCTATAAGAAGATTGCCAACACCCTGAAACGGAGCTGCAGTACAGTGGCCAAGACTATACAGCAGTTTAAATAGAGAGGTTCCACTCAGAACAGGCCTCGCCAGGGTCAACTAAAGTAGTTGAGTGCATGTGCTCAGCATCATATCCACATATTGCCTTTTCAAAATAGTCGTATGAGTGCTGCCAACAGTGCTGCAGAGATTAAAGGTGTGGGGGGTCAGCCTGTCAGTGCTCAGACCATATGCCGTACACAGCATCAAAATGATCTGCATGGTTGTCATCCCAGAAGGAAACCTCTTCTAAAGATGATTCACTAGAAAGCCCGCAAACAGTTTTCTGAAGACAAACAGACTAAAGTCATGGATTATTGGAACCATGTCCTGTGGTCTGATGAGACCAAGATAAACTTATTTGGTTCAGATGGTGTGAATCATGTGTGGCGGCAACCAGGTGAAATGTACTAAGACAAGTGTGTCTTGTCTACAGTCAGACATGGTGGTAGGAGTGTCATGCTTTGGGCTGCATGAGTGCTGCCGACTGAGGAGAGCTACAGTTCATTGAGGGAACCATGAATGCCAACATGTACTGTGACATACTGGCATGATCCCTTGCCTTATGGGCAGTATTCCAACATGATAACGACCCCAAACACCTCCAAGACAACCACTGCCTTGCTAAAGAAAATGTGGGTAAAGGTGCTGAAATGGCCAAGCATGTCTCCAGTCCTAAACCCTATTGACCATCTGTGGGGCAGTGCTGGAAAATAATGGTGACCACACAAAATGTTGACACTTTGGGCACAATTTGTGTACTCAATGGGTGTACTCACTTTTGTTGCCAGTGGTTTAGACATTGAATGCTGTGTCAAGCTATTTTAGGGCACATCAAATTTACACTGTTATACAAGCTGTACGCTGACTACTTTACATTGTGTCAAATCTTCAGGGTTATCCCATGAAAAGATATAATACAATATTTGCAAAAATGTGGCAGTGTACTCACTCTTCTGAGATATTGTACATTACATTATATTATACCAGATAATGTTATTCTATACCATACTATTATCCTACGTTCTTGTACTATATTATTTTTATCATATCACTATAGTTATGTTACAGATGACTTCCCCATTTATTCATCACGTGACCTCTGCAGCTATTCTTAGGCCACATGGTCTCATGCTACGTCCTGTGAGTGGCTGCATTGGTCAGGTGAAGAATTAATGGGGAAGTCATCTGCCTGGATCACCGGGACAGTCAAGAGCAATGGAGCGGGAGGATTTATGGGATAAGTTTTCTACTTTCAATTCACAGAAGAAAAGAAATATCCCATTAAATTGTAACATTTAATATATATTATTCTTAAAACCCCAATATCTATTATAAAGTAGGTCAAAAACAAAACTCACTTACCCAAGCGTTGTCATATGGGGATAGGCAGGGATCAAAAGTTTGGATAATCCAATTGTCATTTATGAAAGGACATGCAGCAGGGGACTAAGTAACAATCCTGTAGGGAAAACAGTTTCTGCCCCTAAACAATCCCTAGGAATGCCCTCTGCAGGGAAACCACCCCGAAAAGGGCGATCCCATTAAAGACAAAAAATAATAATAAAAAACCGCCCAGACACGTTTCCACCAGTTAGTATCCTCAGTGGGCAAATAAAGCAAAACAAAACAGAAAAAACAGTAAAAAAGAAGGAATGTATGACTCTTAGTGAGGATGTATGACGATTGGACTATCCAAACTTATGATCATACCTACTGTAACGGAAGTGAACGTGGATCCTCTGGACCACCGAAAGCGATGGTGACAGCCGCGCCAGGGAGCAAGGTCTAAGTAGGTCCCGGTATTCACCAAAGCCCCCGCAAAGCAGGATGGACTTGCTGCGGTGGGAGTCCTACCAGGTCGCTACCCCTAGCGCGACTTGCCTGCGGTGGCAGAAGAGGTGCAGCGAGGTACCGAATCGTAGAACCAAACTCGTACTCGGGTACGGGCAGACTGGTCAGGGCAGGCGGCAAAGGTTCGTGGTCAAGAAACGTGGCGAGGAGTCGGAAACGCAGAAAGAACACGAACGCACTCTAGAAAGCTTTCACTAGGGCACGAGGCACAATAGATCCAGCGAGGAAGTGCCGGGGGTGGAACCAATATATAGGGTCAGCAGCCGGCAATACCCAATTACCGACGCGCTGCCCCTTTAAATCTGAAAGAGCTGCCGCGTGCTCGCCCTAGGGAGCAGGAGCGCACGCAGCAGAGAGGCGAGGCGAGGCGAGGAGACAGGAGTGCAGCTGGGTAAGTACCCGCTCCCGGGGAAGCGAGTGCACCCGCGGCCCGACATGCGGACCGCGGCGTCACTCGTCCGCGGAGCAGGAGGGACAGAAGGGGCACGGTTGCGCCCGCAGCCCGACCTGCGGGGCAACCCATGACACCTACTCCCATATGACAATGCTTGGGTAGGTGAGTCTTGTTTTACCTACCTTATGGGATATTTATTTTCTTCTGTAAATTTATTGTTCTATGTCCCTAAATATCTTGGTTATCAGTGAGTAAGTTTTCTGCTTTCCTTCTATTTTTTATCATGCCTTGATGGATTACTGAGCATTTGTTCGTGTCGGAACAGCCCTTTTAGGGTATGTCCACACAACTGAATTTCAGCCTGGAATCCATATCTGTAAGTGCGGATTTTTGACAAGAATTCAATGCTGATTTTCGGAGACAGATTTTCAGCTTTCTACTGACTCTATTGTGAGGTGAGGATTCAGCGCGGAATCCGCCTCCAGAATTAATAAGCCAATGCTGAATATTTTCATCGTCATAAATAAATTTTACATCGGAAACAATGAGAGAAGGATTGCAGGCAGATTGGATGCTGATTTTGAGGCAGACTCTATGCTGTGTGAACATAGCCGAAAGTTTTATTTGATCTTGTGCATCTGGGCAACACCTCTGATCTTTGGTCTATGGTCTAAGTTGCTGCCATCAGAGCTCTTTTTCACCTGCATCCTTTAACCGTCCTTACTTGGTGAACTACAGGATGTGGGGGAGCTGGAATAGGTTTTTGTCTATTTTTTATGATTGTACAGATATCGGTATGCTATATCACATTATATTCTTATATGCTAACATGCTATAATTAAATTATAAAAATGATTATTATATTAGAATACCAAACTATATTATAAGATATTATTGTATCATATTATACGTTGTAATTATCATCTACTATGTTATATAATATAAAATTTCAGTATTAGATTCAGTTGCCAACATATTCCATAGCGCTGTACAGATGTTGTCATCACTCACATTAATCCCAGTCCCCACTGAGGCACAGATTCTAAATTCCTTTTTCATGAACCGGGGTTTGTCAGTATGTTGGAGTTTTTATTGAAGTGTGGGAGGAAACTAGAAAACCTGGAAAAAAACACACATGGGGAGAACATAGAAATGTCAGGCAGATGTTGTCCTATGAGCAGCGTCTTATTCTACTCTCCAATGATCTGCTGTGTTGTTTTATTAATATATTGTTGTATACTTTTCTAGAATATAATATAGTCAGAGTATATAATGTTCACGAGTTACCCATCAACTGTATCGTTCTCGTAGTTTTCTCCCAGTATTTATAGCGCTGTTCGATTCCACAGCGCTGTACAAAGGTTGTTATCATTCATATTAGTCCCTGTACCCATTGGGGCTCAGAGTCTAAGGGCGGCATGTATGATTTTTGGTGCCCAGACGCATTTTTTTGCGCTCATAAGTAACGTCGAATGCGCCTGAATCTATGAACCTGTTCTACTGCGGGTCATAGATTTAGCGTTTTCTCGCTACAAAGCAACACTTCTGGCTCAGGTAAACCACTTTTAAAGTGCTCTACCTGTCCCAGCAGTTATGCGCCTGGATTTGCCGGACTGAAGCTATAAATGTGTAGAATCATACGGTCGTAGTGCGCTGCGCCTCCCGCACGCCCCCCGATCTCAGGCACAATGCAAAGTGCCCCGGGCGCTCCATAATGTGCCTGATATTGGAGTGCACCTGGTTATAAATACAGTGAATGGATTGAAGAGACGCCAGACTTCTGGCGCAGCCCCGTTCATACATGTAGCCCTAAATTCTAGAATGTTTTCTGGATTATTTATGATTGGCCAAAACCAATTCAAGAGGACAATGTAATACATGTCAAACTAGAGCTGAACTGAAGAGGGTGAAATAAATGAATATTTGCTGTAACAGCATCAATTGCGATGTGTTTAGATACTCAGTTCAGAAGAAAATTGTCCCTAAAGTCCATATGCAATGTCAGGAATTACACAGCATGGACCATCCATGGTCGTACATTTACCCCTGGGGAATAAAGGCCTCTTATGTGAAATTATATAAAAAAAATGTCTGTTATGCTTTTCCTAGACTTATCTTTATCTGGGTAACAACCACCATCAGGCTTGGACTAGTCAACTGGGAGGCAGAAGAAACCCCCAAAGGGTTCTTGGCATGTGGGTCCCTGAGAGTAGCAGGCCTGGGGGTGTTTTTCAGAAAGAAAGGCAGAGAAAGAGAGTCATGTGCAATTTTGTCCACTGGTGGAACCCAAGCATCAACTCTACTGGTGGGACCCAGGAATCAACTCAAATAAAGGAATCATCTCCATTGGTTGGCCCCAAGAATTGATCAATTGGTGGGCCCTAGGAGTCAACTCCACTGGTGTGCCCCAAGAATCAACTCTACTGGTGGGCCCAGGAATCAACTCAAATAAAGGAATCATCTCCATTGGTTGGCCCCAAGAATTGATCAATTGGTGGGCCCTAGGAGTCAACTCCGCTGCTGGAACCCAAACATTAACTCCACTGGTGGGCCCCAAGAATCAACTCCACTGGTGGGCCCTAAGAATCAACTCCACTGGTGGGCCCTAAGAATCAACTCCACTGGTGGGCCCTAAGAATCAACTCCACTGGTGGGCCCTAAGAATCAACTCCACTGGTGGGCCCCAGTAATCAACTCCACTGGTGGGCCCCAGTAATCAACTCCACTGGTGGGCCCCAGTAATCAACTCCACTGGTGGGCCCCAGTAATCAACTCCACTGGTGGGCCCCAGGAATCAACTCCACTGGTGGGCCCCAGGAATCAACTCCACTGGTGGGCCCCAGGAATCAACTCCACTGGTGATCCCAGGAACAATCTCCACTGGTGGCCCAAAGAATCATCTCCACTGGTGGCCCCAAGTATTAACTCCAGTGGTGGGCCCCAGGAAACCCCTCCACTGGTGGGCCCCAGTAATCAACTCCACTGGTGGCCCAGTAATCAACTCCACTGGTGGCCCCAAGAATCAACTCCACTTGTGGGCCCAAGAATCAACTCCACTTGTGGGCCCCAGGAGTCAACTCCACTGGTGGGCCCCAGGAGTCAACTCCACTGGTGGGCCCCAGGAGTCAACTCCACTGGTGGGCCCCAGGAATCAACTCCACTGGTGGCCCCAGGAATCAACTCCACTGGTGGGCCCCAGGAATCAACTCCACTGGTGGGCCCCAGGAATCACCTCCACTGGTGGTCCCCATGAATCAGCTCCAGTGGTGGTCCCCAGGAATCAGCTCCACTGATAAGACCCTAGATTCAACTCCAAATGTGGGACCCAAAAATCAACTCCACTGGTGTGCCCTAGGCACCCCAGTCCAACTCTGACCAACATGGCCACTAACACTCACAGAGGCTTCAATACCTGCCAACAATCCTAATTTTGGTGGGACAATCTTGCAAACTGGGTTGCCAAAGGGGTAGGATTTAGGCAAACTCAGAAGTGTGAGTGTGTTGTTTGGTGCTTTGGGGACATTAGGGTGTAAATGTCCTGATTTTGTTGGCAAAATAGTCTTCTCCCATCTGCTTGATGGTGCAATACTTTAAATTTCCCTTTATGATGTGGCTACATATGAATTGATATAAAAAGTATTTTGGAAAATTGAATAACTTTTTTCAAAACTAACATTTGCTAAAATCAGAATACCTCTTTAAAGAGGACCTGTGACATCTCCTGACTTGTCTGTTTTCTTAAATCCTTGTGTTCTCTGTGAAATAACAATCCTGGAGCCTCTTCTCTTATATCTCTGTGTTGTGCTGTTCCTCTGTTATCCCTCCTAGAAATTTATCACTCAATCAGTGTTACCATTCCAGTTGTCAGATGGGCGTGTCCCTGCACACACTGATTATGCAGGGACACACCCCCAGTTGGTAACACCTAGTTGACAGATTGGTAGTGAATTTCTAGGAGGAATAATAGGGGAACCACACAACATAGAGATTTAAGAGAAGAGGCACCGGATTTGTTAATTTATGTAGAATACAAGGATTTACTAAACAGACCCGTCAGGAATGGCCGCAGGTCCCCTTTAAGGGCTGTAATTGCATCCATATTAGTTGTCATCCAGTTTTCTCAGAAATAGACAAAACTTAGAAAAAAGCAAATTATTAAGGGAATTTCCGTCCTATCGTTTACTTTCACTGTACAAAGAGTCTCCTCTGAATCCAATCTGACAAATCCTTTTCCTTTCCGCATTTCTTCCAGTTCGCGCTGTAACATAATGCCGCCATACAGTCCACGCTGTATCATTAGGACCTTGCTCATAATATCCTCCCATGAATTGTGGGGTTTATGGTCGCTCAGGGTGAAATATCCTTTAATCAGACACAACATGGTTCTTTCCTAAGTCCACAGTCATACATCACTCCTGTCATGCACAAATCTAATTGAGCTAAGTGGGCTTTCTGCTCAGGCTTTTATGGGGGAGGGGGGCTGCGCTGGATGCTTCCCTCTACTCTGCAGTCTCATAGGTCAGGTGACAGGTCAAATATAGACAGGAGGAAGACCATTTTAAGACCCTGTCACTGAAACCACAGCAACAGGATGGAGCGACTGTCCCATCTCGTTCTTACAGAGTCTGGGCCGAGGGCCTGCAGTCTAATGCACTCTGTCTATATTAGTCAGGGCTCTGGCTTCTGTCCAGGAGCTGAATTCAGAGTGACATTAAGCATGTTGTGCCTCAGTGACATGTTCTCAGTAAACACATTGGGCTGTGTGCAAGGAAAATACAGCAGGGGAGGACCATGGGGATCTCTGGGAATGTATCACACATCATAGGCTTAGATACACTGACTTGGCTTTCGGGATCACACAGGATAGGGTTAGATACTGCAACTCAGCAACACGGTATCAAGCATGATAGGTTTAGATACACAGATTATACAGAGAGTATCACACATGGTGGCCTTAGATACCGCAGCTCAGCAATGCAGTATGTATCACTCATGATAGGCTTAGATACAGAGACTATACAGAGAGTATCACACATGGTGGCCTTAGATACTGCAACTCAGCAATACAGTATCACGCATGATAGGCTGAGATACAGAGACTATACAGAGAGTATCACATATGATGGCCTTAGATACATGGCTCAGCAATGCAGTAATGCATGATAGGCTTAGATACAGAAACTATACAGAGAGTATCACACATGATGGCCTTAGATACTGCAGCTCAACAATGCAGTATCACACATGATAGGCTTAGATACACTGACTCGGCTTTCAGGATCACACAGGATAGGGTTAAGGGTTAAATACTGCAACTAAGCAACACGGTATCAAGCATGATAGGCTGAGATACAGAGACTATACAGAGAGTATCACACATGATGGCCTTAGATACTGCAAATCGGCAACACAGTATCACGCATGATAGGCTGAGATACAGAGACTATACAGAGAGTATCACATATGATGGCCTTAGATACCACAGCTCAGCAACACAGTATCACTCATGATAGGCTTAGATACAGAGACTATATAGGGAGTATCACACATGATGGCCTTAGATAGCGCAGCTCAGCAACACAGTATCACGCATGATAGGCTTAGATACAGAGACTATACAGAGAGTATCACATATGATGGCCTTAGATACCACAGCTCAGCAACACAGTATTACGCATGATAGGCTTAGATACAGAGACTATACAGAGAGTATCACGCATACCATAGCTCAGCAATGTAGCATCACATATGAAAGACTTACAAATGGAGACTAAGCAAGGAGTATTGCATATGATAGCCGTAAATACTGCAGCTCAGCAATGCAGTATCACACATGATCACATATGATGGCCTTAGATACCACAGCTCAGCAATGCAGTATCACACATGATGGCCTTAGATACACACATGATAGGCTTAGACACACTAGTAACTTGCAGTATCATACATGTCTTATGTAGACCAGACAAGGTCAAATATGATAGGCTAAGATACAGCAGGTCAGCAAACAGTATTACACATGAAAGGCTTAGATTCAGTTACTTAAAGAGAACCTGTCACATAGATTATACCCCCTTTGCTGAATGCAGCACAAGCTAGTGTCAGACCTGCTGTTCCCAGCGCTGTGCCCCTTATTCTGTAAGATGCTGGAGTTTTCGTGTATTTAATGGTCAAATCTGCAGTTTTTAGCCAGAAAAGTCATGAAAAGAGTCAGTTTTTTTCATGCCCCGCCCACCTGAGGCTAGCTCCGCCCACCTCAACTGATAAACCTGTTACTTTGAATAGGTAAAAACATGTGAACGGTCAGTGGGCGGGGTGAGCCTTTGGTGGGTGGGGCTAACACCTGCTCGTGAATAAGATTTGAGGGGTAAATGCTCTAGAACTGCAGCATCTTACAGAATAAGGGGCACAGCGCTGGAAACAGCAGGTATGACACTAGCTTGTGCTGTCCTCAGCAAGGGGGGCATAACCTATGTGACAGGTTCCCTTCAACAGACAGACTCACACAAGATAGGCACACATAAAAGCCTTAGATACAACAGCTCAACAATACAGTAACACAGACAGCAGGTTTAGATACAGTGGCTCCACGGGTAACAGCACATATGATAGGCCTAAATACGCTGGCTCAGTAGAAAGCAGTACAGCTGACTGAATTAGATACATGACTGAGCAGATTGTATCATACATGATAGGATTGGATACACTGTCTCAGTAGACAGTACAATGGCTGATAGGCTTAGATACATGGCTCAGTAGGTAGTATCATAAATGATAGGATTGGATACAATGTCTCAGTAGACAGTACAATGGCTGATAGGCTTAGATTTCAGTGGCCCCAGTAGGTTAGGTATCAATACATAGATAGGATTGGATACACTGTCTCAGTAGACAGTACAATGGCTATTAGGCTTAGATACATGGCTCAGTAGGTAGTATCATACATGATAGGATTGGATACACTGTCTCAGTAGACAGTACAATGGCTGATAGGCTTAGATACATGGCTCAGTAGGTAGTATCATACATGATAAGGTTGGATACACTGTCTCAGTAGACAGTACAATGGCTGATAGGCTTAGATACATGGCTCAGTAGGTAGTATCATACATGATAGGATTGGAAACACTGTCTCAGTAGACAGTACCATGGCTGATAGGCTTAGATACATGACTGAACAGATATTATCATACATGATAGGACTGCATACACTGCCTCCTTTTGTTTTCACAGAAAGTATCTATAAAATATCATAAAAGGTGACATATAGATGTGTTACATTACTAACATGAAAACAATAACATTTCTATTTGTCATTGTGACATTAAACATGGTAACAACATTCACCTATTTGCTGAGAGCAGTGGGCGATGCTCTTTATATCATATATCCAGTATTCCGGTAGGGACTCCCTGTGTAAAGGGCTGGGATTACATATCGTGGAGAGCATAGGTCACAGATACTTGGCTTGATAATTTTGGGTGTGTAAATGGAAATTCTGCCAGTGCTATAAAAAGGACTGTGTTAAAAGTTCAAACCTTGGGGCAAAGTGCCATTGTCTACAGGGGACGCCCACCCACATCTTATTCATGCAACAGCTTGGATAGGAGCGAGCACATTTGGATTGATCCGCACCATGTGCTCTCTCTCACACTGATAATATGTATCTGGGGGTTTCTAATAGCAGAATTTCACTAAGAAAGGCAGCTGGATGTCAGGAATCATGTCCAGGTCATTATGATCTATGGGGCTCAGAGGCTGATCCGCTACTGAATGCCAGCGAATCCGGAGGTTATCCATGGCAAGGCCAAGGGTCAAGCAGACAACATCTGCAAGGAATAAAAGGGAAGTCTCAATGATCCCTCAGCTGCCAACCCTCAAGTACTACCCATGTCCCTGACTACTCCGCCCTGGTGAGGGTTACTAGCTGTGATAGACAAGTGTATGGAGATATACTATAGACTGCTCTATAGGTGGTTGGACTTGGGTCCTTTCCTACTAACATCTACTATGTTCATATGTACCAAGCTATGATCCATCCATTTAGACTGTGTGCTATCATACCATGCTCCCACCCACTCTTCACCAATATCTCAGGCTAAGGCTTCAAACTGCACCCATGTCTTCTGATTCCATGACTATACATAGTCACAGTTTAGAAGCCAATGGTCACGTAACACACCAAAAGTTTTAATACTTCCCCTTGGCTAATGGAGAGCAAGCAAGTCAAGCCCCCACTAATCTATCTCTTATGGTATAACTTGTCCATATGTATACAACTATTTCCTAAGAAAGCTTCTTTAAAGTGGTTGTCTCACTACAAGGATTGCTTTTTATGTTGAAGATCTTGAAAAAAACAAGTCACTTTGCAATATGTGTCCTTTAAACCATTTGTCCTACCTATTCTGAGATTCCCCCTTTATGGGCTGCATCAGCTCCTCAGGTCACTATAGCTACAGACCGGTTTGGTCTATCCTGATAGGCTGCCAGCACTAGTTGCTATAGCTACAGACTTGGCTTCTAGTAAGCACACCCCTGAATTCAAAGTGAAACCAAGAAAACAGGACTGAGGAAAGATGATTCAATGTAGTGAGACAACCCCTTTAACTGCAATAAACAGCTCCCACACTCCCTAAAACTGTGGATACCTTTGACATTAAAAATGTTTTTTTTTTTACACATACAGTTTGGTTATCCTAAGTAAAACAAATTTGCACTAAGATATTGCAATTTTTATTAACTTTTGGAACCAAATATTTAGCTATAGCCTGCTCTTAGCTTCAGATTTTCTCATGCGTGGTATCCTCCTAGTAATACATGCTGGATATGAGCTCTTTGGGCGACATGTATGAACAGGGCTGTGCCAGTATTCTGGTGTCCTTTCAGTCCAAAAACTGGTGCAGCCCTGTTCTCTAGATTCAGAATCAGCCGCACTCCAAGATTAGGCGCATTATCGGGCACCCGCGGCACTTTGTAATGCGCCTAAGATGTGGGGGTGTTCTGGGGGCGTCGCACCACAACGATACAATTCATCAAATTTATGATGTGAGGACGGCAAAACTGGGCACATTACTGCTGGAACAGGCGGACCAAGTTACAAGTGGTTTACCTGAGCCTGAGTTGTAATTTTGGAGCTAGAAAGCGCTAAATCTATGGCCTACAGTAGAACAGGTTCATAGATTCAGGCGCATTCTACGCTACTAATGCACGCAAAAAAAATGGCGTCTGGGCGCCAAAATACATACATGTCGCCCTTAATGTTTAAAAGTCTAGGGTTTGCTGTGGAGCTCGGTTTTCCTTGTATACCTGTACACAGCCTAAGTGATGCTCCTTCGCAAACTGCCTTGTGTGCATTTAGCTCCTTGTCTATGTGAGCTGCCCTCCTTGGATGCTCTCCCCACATTAATTGGATTTAAACATATTGCGAACCTTCAATGACAGGAGTTTTTGGTGTTGGGGGGAAGCTGGTACAAAGCCAGCAGTGGGGCCTCTCAGAACGGAGACTGGGGAGACTCGCAGCCAGAAGAGGCAGCGGTGGGAAGATGGGCAGGGATCGGTCTGGGTGAGGAGAGTCTCCCCACAGAAGCAGAGAGTCAGAGATTTGTGCCTCAACCTAAAAAAATAAAAATCTGCATTTATTAAAATATAAATTAATATAATATAAAGTAATATAATTAATTAAAATGATATTAAATATAATCTGAATAGTAATGTACTGTATATGCACCAAATTCCAAGCAGGTGAAGTACTTGTCCTGCAAAAATAGCCTTGAATAACTGTGAAGACCCAAAAGGTTTTGACAACTAGCATGTGAAAAAGAAAAGTCAGAAAGTTGTTAAAATTGGCCTGGTCTTCAAGAGGTTAAAAATGAGGTGTCCGAAAGTGATGAGTCTCTTTCGAAGTTGAATTATAGTTGGATTGGACAA